>LD347713.1:38416-48614 GCA_001465055.1 Ptychodera flava
TAAACACATCTAATGCAGTAACTGGCGAGAATTCCCATAAACGACGAAAGCATATTAATTTGATTTTATTATGGTAATGTACTTTTTTTACAATTAAAAACTGTAAATACCACCAATTTGTCACAAACCATCGTAGGAGAGGTCCAAAAATTAATTTTCAGGGCAAGTGAGTTTATGCTACAGACAAGTAGAAAAATAGAGGCTGCTTGTCCGGAGACAAGTGGATAAAAATTATATTTTTCAGGCCCTGACGAGTTATGCAGCTCAAAGTCGTTTAAGGTAAAACTTTGTTAACACTACGCTTGTCACAGCTTGATGGCAGCTCGGAACAGCTCTGAACAGCTCATTAGCAGCAAAACAGGTAGCTATAGATGGGCTCATAAATTAAGTTGTCATTTTCACAGAGTCTAAAAATGAAGGATGGTCAGGTATTTAATGAGTTCAGTCCATTTTTAAATTCAATTTGTGTGTGTCCCTTTTGCAATCTTAGCTCAAAATATTAATCGAGTATGTGTATACAGTGTAACAGCGTATCCTATGAAAGTATATGCACACATATAAAAACGCTGAGAAAGCCCTGTGCGTCTATGAGAAGTTTGTATTACAGCTGCCTATTAGTATTTCAACGTGTCTTCCTCAGAATCATTGTTCATTCGATGTTAGTGTTTCGAAAGCTGTGCCTCTGTTTTACCTTATTTGTAGGTCCAAGCACAGCTACTTTTGCTACTCTGCACAGGTCCAAACATCAAATGTGCAGTGTAAGCTTACACATTGTTTGTACACATAAATTCCCATATTTCATTGTTGCTTCGGCTGGATCATGCATGATGACGTCATTTATCATGTAAAAAGTTGTCCACGATAGGTCAGATTCGCTAAACAACCCAGGTCATGCAGGTCAAAGTATTAGCGGCAAGACACCATTGACAGTTACTCTACAAATATTGAACTACCTTCGGGGTTACTCTGTCATGTTTCTTCGCTAAATTTTGGATGAAATTTTGCTGAAAATGGTGTCCAGACATTGATAAAATGGTAGCAAATTGAACGAGTATACTTGACGACATATCCAACGTACCAATAGGTCTCACCGTCGGGAGAAAGGACGTGAAACCATGGATAATGCCTGCAATCGCAAACGGCATTACAAACTGCCTACCAATCGCCATTGGTAAGTTACTTTATATCCTTCAGTCTCCTTCATTTGCGTTTTTTTATATACAGACTTTTCTGAAGATTACATTCATTATATTGAGGATATCTAGTTGCTTCAAAGTTCAAGGCAGGCATCAGTATAAAATTGCTGATTTTCGATTGTACGGTTCAAGAAGATAGGGTGCTGAATTAATACTGAAGTCAATCCAACACAACGGTAATTAATAACTTTGCTGGTTTTCGATCATCATGTAATATGGTTGAGTCATTGCCAGCCTGCCTTGCTTCACTTTTTTTCATTGTCAGCTAGGCATTTGTATGACTACTGGCTTATTGATAAGTTCGCTAATGTAAATTGTTGCTGGATTTTTAAAGCTACGCGACCTAATGGTCTGCACTTTAGCACTGTAAATCATATATTTTCACATTTCAGTAACTTGTGTTTATCAATCTTCTATCATTTCAGAGTTCCTCTGTGACTGGTATTAAGGCTTCACGTTGAAAGAAAACTTCACAGTTTTACGCCATAAAGGTATAAAAAAAGCAAGTGATTAAATTTAGAGCATAGCTCTAGCATTGTGTCGTTTCAGCATTGATGTCCCATGTTTTCAGTGAGTAAACGGAACTTGTGAACACATTTGCTGCGAAGTGATTTTGCATAAAGTTACACTTTTATTTCCCATGGTCCATCTGGTTGCCAAATGTATCTCATTTAATTACACCCTCGCGATTCAGCTTTCTCATTAAATGCCAAAACAAAATGTGTATTGCTTGTTGTATAGTTTGATGTCCTTTCCATATAGAGGATGATCTAAATTTCACTACTTCTATTTGTTTGCAGATGTTACCTATATTCATTCTATACAACAGAATAACCTTTATTGGAATGGATGAGTGCTGGAAATATTTGAATATGCTTCAAGAATTTTGATCTATTTTACCATACTGAGATTAACTCTTCACAAATTCTCCAAAGAAATTTGGTTCATTATGCAATGCTTAGATAAACATCTCACAATTTCTCCAATGTCAGTTGTTCATGACAGTAACTTGGACTAGTTTGTACTAGTTTTGATATAACATTATGCTAGCTCCATAAAGCTTTTAGACTGTTTTCCTTTGTTGTATTCAATGCAATTTTTCCCATGATCTTTTGTAATAAATGAGTGTTTCTTCATCCTACATCCGGTGTTATCTTTTTTTACTCACG
The DNA here is from genome assembly GCA_001465055.1 of Ptychodera flava. Lineage (NCBI taxonomy): Eukaryota > Metazoa > Hemichordata > Enteropneusta > Ptychoderidae > Ptychodera > Ptychodera flava. The sequence goes on from LD347713.1 coordinate 40,782, forward strand.
TGTGTGCTAGTTCACTGGCATGGTAACTTTGATGAGCTGTGTGATTTATCTAACAGGGTGATGAGGATCTCCAGCTGGTCGTGTTGCATTGTTGTGAGCCATTGTGGTGAGCATGACATGAGGTAGAAATAAAGATAATTTTGTGTGTATATACAAAGAAAATGTGACCTTTTACATGTAGTATGATAATAGTGAATGAGCTATGTCCACTTTGAGCTGTTATATGTCTGCAGGTGGTCTGCTATGAGCTGTTGTATGTCTGCAGGTCAAAAGTCATGGGTGCATTTGAGCTGTCATGTGTATGTAATGCCAGTGACCTGCATACTATGCCCCATGAGCTACCATTTGCAGCTCAAAGCTACTTATACATGCACAAAATCAGACCATTTGCAGACATCCGCAAGTGATCTGATAAAGCCAAGCTGCACAGACCTGCAACAGCCTATAGGCAGGTGTGCAGATTTGGTACTATCCAATGGATGTGGACATCATAGTCACAGACAGGCCTTTGGTACCTGCATTTCTTTATTCATGTGTATCATACCGACTTAAATTTTTTGTTACTTTCACTGACAAATTCCCTATTACAAGGTGGACTATGTCATTGTCAGTGGCTTGTTATTGTTGATATTTGTGTTCATTGGACCTAGTAAATAATTTAACCTGAAATGATACTGATTATTTGACCTGTTTTTCTATTGTCTCTGTCTTCCCTTAGCACTTGCTGCTCATCATACACGTTACTCCAGTTTGTTGACCAGATCAGATATATAACAGTTTTAGTATCAACTGTTTTGAAGCCCATCTTTAAACCCTATACCATTTGTATATTAAGTTTTACCCAATCTAGTCTATTAAGTAGGCAAGACAGATGCATCTGTTTTGACGTTATTTGTGAAGCTGTTAGTGCTTTATTAGTCCCCACGGACATCTTTGGGACTTAAAGAGGAAAGTCCAGCGCCGTGGGCGCACAATAGGCAACGTCGTAGTGACGTTGGTTGTTGGCAAACACTGGGCGGGATTGGTTAAACACTTGCTTAGTCGTTGGCTTATCACAGAAATATAAACTATCTGTTACACCAGGGCCTACCGATTATCACCTCTGCCTGAATATTACGGAAGTGTGTAGGGTTCACACAATTCAAGACTACATTATAACTAGGGTTTGTGGAGTGGTCGAGGGGCTGTGGTCTGGCCGACAGACCTTAATTCCTTGACTGTGATTTCTTCGCTACTATAAGGTGACTGTATGCCGCACGTTGTGAGTTCGAATCCCATCAAAAATTTACTGAATTCAAATCACAGTCGTTTTGTGGTTTGGTAGACAGCGATGCGATGACTGTCGTGGTATGCAGAAATATAGGAAGTTATGAAACAGAATGGCCGCTCATGTATCGCCGAGTTCGGAGACAAAAATCCATCATACAATTTACTCAATAAACAGCAACGATGTATGGCTTTCAATACATCTCTGAATTTCTGCTAACCTTTTTGCGTCTAAGTAGATGTGTGCATATTCCGTTGCGATTTCAAACGGGACCCGGTTTTCAACCCCCCTGGTTTCAACCCCCGGCTTTCAACATGGAACGGATACTTTCTCACAACAGCAGGGCAACAGCAGCGGGTGATTTGAATGTGAAGGCGCTGCGATTGAAGCCAGTAGTTGAAATAGCCTTACGAGCTTTGGAAGGAAGATAGAAAACGAAGGTCTTGACTTAGTTCAGGAGAGAATTTCCTCGGGCACTGTATTGAGTTAAAATCTAGCCCATGAGCATCTCGTGCTCGGTACAAGCGCGCACACTAGACATATAAACAGCAAGGGGAAAGTCTAGCAAATAGATTATAGTCTCTAAGGACGGCAGCAGATTGTGATCGTAAGCAATCGTAAGTTAGAACCTTCTAAAATCTACTATTTGTAGCTTTATGGCTTTTTTTGTAGGCAGTGATGTAGATAATAGCCAGTCACCGGTAAAAGACGTCGCGCGGCCTGGTTACATGCAGCTTGCAACGGAATTGAGGGATCAGAGATCTCGGGGTAGGAAAATCTGGCCAAATCGGTTGAAATAAACCAATAAGTCTGAAGCCGGTTACCCTGGTGATCCTCCCACAATCCACGAGTGAAGCAGTCCCAAAGCATGGAACACTTTCCACGTGTCAAGTGGGCGATCACCCCAAAGAGCTGGAGGAACATGGCGACGAAGAACATGAGTCCTAATGTCACCCGTTTCTACCAAACACTCTTGTAAAGGACACCGAATGCAGGCTGAAGGCGATATTTCCCGCTGGCCAGGGGGCGAAAGAAGCACCGGAGGTATTAGCCCTACAGGGGAAAAGGCAGGATTGAAAAAAGGCTTAGGACCTGCCCCACTCCTCACGTGACTACTGGATGATGTACATCCCCCAGCCGTCACAGAGGGTCGAACAGTGCCCCCTCTACCACGGCTCCTTCCCCGACCACCAGCTCCAGGCACCCTAACCGTTCTCGTAATTGAAAAATCGGGAAGAGTACCCAAAACTGGAGCCCGTTCCGAAACTGATGGAGAGGTAGCTGTCCTTCGTCTCTTTCTTACCCTTTTCCTTTTCTTATCTGTTGATGAAGCAGTGTCCACCCCGGCAGTTAAAGAATAATTGACTTGTTTAAATTAGTCGTTCAAAAATGGAGAAAGTATACATCAATGAATGTGGTATTGATGATCTTATGACCATTGATGGCATTGGAAAAAAAAAACGGCAGAGTCTATTATGATTTTAAGGGAGGCACTGGGGAATATTCAATTTGAAGATCTCAGTCGACTTCCTCGCATTCAGGTCTCCCAAGATTTTATGCAGAGAATAGACTTTACGCCTGCGGCTACTGGTGGTTCAGTGTTGTCATCTGGTGGGGTAATTACTACTCCTTTGGGAGAAGTTTCCCTTGAAAAACCAGGGACAGTAACAACTCCACTGGACACTGAACCTGGTATTGTACATAAGGAAACTGTACCTGATGTGAAAGAGGAAAGTTTGCCTGTCACAGAACCTGATGACGGAATGAAACAGCTTATTGATCAGGTTTCTGATGTTATCACTGAACATGAGGCTACTCGCCCAAAGCAACCTAAGGCTGGTATTAAACCAGGTACTCAGCTACCACCCTTGGATGGACGCATGCAAATGGTCCTACCTCTGGTGGGAGATGCTGTAGTAAGTATGAGTATGCCGTCTGTGATAACGGGAACTGTGGTGCATACGACGTCAGTATTGTTGACAACAACAACACCAATTTATACTACGTCCGCCACAGTGTCTTCACAGCTGACATCAAGTGGTTTCTTTCCGCCACCGGTTCAAACTTCGATGTCGGCGAGGCAAGCTAGTCCTCTGATGACTGCCTCTGTTCCCCAGCAATTGACATCGATGGGTGGGTATCCATATGGAGCCCTACCACCTATGTCACATTCTGGCCAACAGGTGAGTTATCCTTATCAGGCTAATACAGCGTGGCAAGCTATGTCACAATTTCCTCAGCCATCAATGTCAGGTCAACAACCATGTTTTCCATACATGCCTGCACCTTTCCAGGGTATGTATCCTTATGTGCCGATGATGCCTATGCAACAGCCAATGACAAGTGTGGGTGGACAGCCAACTACTGCCCATGCACAGACGAGTTCATTTATGCCAATGGACTCGTCGACTCCGACATTCATGTCATTGCCGGCACATGCGGAACAGATCCCGCAGGAGACAGCAGGTAATTCTCCATACTTCTCACGTGAAGCGTATCCCTCTGTTCGTAGTAACATAGGCCAGCATGGGACTACCATTCCGTTGAGAAATCAGTTTTGTTTGCGATCACGCCAGGAGACTGATGTGGAAACCATCCAACGTTTTCAACTGAAAAATATGGTTTACAAGGGTGTAGGAAATTGGAAAGCCTTTCTAATGAGATACACCGGGTATGCCAATTCTCTAGTTTGGACTCTGGATGAAAAGCGTGATCAGCTCTGCTGGTGTTTGGATGGCGAAGCTGGGGACTATTATTATACGATCATGGAATTGGAGCCAAACATCGACTTTTTGGAATTGCTGTCAAGGATGGATAATCGTTTTGGTTTCAAGGAATTACCGGAAACTGCCCAACTTAGCTTCCCTCATCAGTGTCAAAAACCTGATGAGAGTTTGGAGCAGTGGGCAGATCGGATTCTGTCTTTGGCAACAAATGCCTATGGTAAGGTTTCGGACTCTTTCATGATTAAGCAAGCAGTGTTTAGATTCTGCCAGGGCTGTATTGATGAAGAGGCTGGTAATTTTGCCGCCAATACCAATCCATCCTCCATGCAAGAGGCCATCAATCGGGTGAAGTTTTGCCAGTACAACAACAAGGCCAGAGCATTGTCCCGTCAAAAGGAAACTGCTGTTCGCCCGAGGGTCCGTTTTGTCAACACTGACGTGGAGGAAGAAGATCTTTTGGTACAAGCAACAACAATCAACGCAGACTCCAGGCAGAGATCTCATTATTCACCCCCATCGCCGAGGAGACAAGCTACTTCCCCGTCATCATCAAGAAAAGATGTTAAGAAGACCAAAGACCTTGAACAACGGGTAACATGAATAGAACAACATTTGTTGAACTTTGGTTCACAAATGGAAAACATTGGAAAATATGTGACTGACCTCGGTTCGCGTATTGATAGGATGGCCGTTAATTTAGAACATTTTATAATGATCAGAAATCGGCCTGCTATACAATCGCGTTCCAGGTCACCATCTCCAACTTCTAATGCGTGTTACCGTTGTGGAAAAACGGGGCATTTTCAGAAGGACTGTTCATTGTCCTCTGTGCCCAGGGAAGGCTTGCCTCCACAGAAGTCCCTGGAGAGAGGTGTAACCTTTGCCAGTCCAACAAACAGGCAGGGGTCAACCTCCTAGGCCAGTCGTTGACCCCATCTGTTTACGGCCAACAATCTTCTGGTTCGGTTGTCAACCCTTTGATTCCTCAGAGTACTATACTTCGTCCTGATGAAAAGGGGGAGTGTGGTATTTTAGGAGCAAATGATGTTGACAACATAAAAGGTAATCAGAAGTTTTTGAGTGCCTATCCGTCTATCTTTCAGAGCCCTTCAGTTCCTCTTATTCAAAATGAGAAGGATTGTTGTGTTTTAGGGGTAGTAGGAGCTGGTAACTCTGAAGTGACTCCTGAGCAGGAAATTGACGACTCTCAAGAAATTGAGGAGTTGACAATATGTCAATTGCGGTCTGGAAATATGTACAGTGTTCCGTTGATAATTAATGGCCATTGTGTTCAGGCTATAATTGACACTGCTTCGGAGGTCACACTCATTTCAGACAAATTGTATGAGCAATTTCGTGTTAAACCATCTACCATTAAACCTGTCTCTTTTCAAACAGCCAGAAGGAAATTGAAGATGAGTGGTTTTTTGGCCGGACCGGTTAACATTGAATTTGGCAACAATTTGTTCAAGGAAAAAGTCTATGTTGCCCCCATTGGTAATGAAATGTTGCTTGGCATAAATTTCTTGAAAACTTATGGGGCAATTTTAGATTTGTTTAATGACAAATTATCAATTGGGAATGAAATTATTCCTCTGCAGTTCAATGTGGTGGAGGGTCCCCCTAAAGTGGCGAAAGTCTCTTTAATAGAAAGGGTGCAGATCCCACCTAACTCAGCAGTAAGACTTCCGTGTTTGATCGATGAACAAATGTCTGATTATGTAGTGGAGTCTGTTGGGCCATTACCAGTTATGATACCCAGCTCTCTTCACTCTGGCAGTCATTTGCCAAAGATCTGCATGGTAAACATCACTGACCAACCTGTAACATTACGTAAGGGTAATGTCATTGCTGAGGCAATTGAAGCAGGGGCAGTTTCTATTTCCAATTATGATTCGTCGATTCAAGAAGACTTGAAGGAAATGGATGAAGAGGAAATTCCCACACATCTTCAAAAACTGTATGAACAGTCCGTTCAACATCTTGACGAAGACCAGCAGTCTCAACTGAAGTCATTTCTGGTTGAGTATGAAGATGTGTTTGCAAGGACTGAATTCGACCTGGGGAATTTCACAGAGTTGGAACATAACATCAACACCGGTGATGCTTGTCCAATTAAACAACGAATGAGACGAACTCCGATGTGTTTCGCCCAGGAGGAAGAAGCACATCTGAAGAAGATGTTAGATGCCGGTGTGATTCAACCATCCATTTCTGAATGGGCCTCAGCACCAGTTCTTGTGCGCAAGAGAGATGGTGGTGTCAGATGGTGCATAGATTATAGAGCTTTGAATAATCAGACCACCAAAGACGTCTATCCTCTGCCTTTAATCGAGGAATGTCTGGATACATTGGCAGAGAAAACATGGTTTTCAAAATTGGACGCAAACTCAGCGTATTGGCAGATTAAGATTAAGACAGAAGACCAGAAGAAAACTGCCTTCATTACAAAATACGGTTTGTTTGAGTTCAATAGAATGCCCTTTGGTCGTTGCAATGCTCCAGCCACATTCTGTCGGGTTATGAATCTGGTACTGAGAGGCCTAACTTGGGATATTGTTTTAGCCTTCATTGATGATATCCTGGTACTCGGAACTTCCTTTGAGAATCATCTCACCAATCTCACATCCGTCTTTAACAGATTACGACTCTATCAGCTCAAACTGAAACCTAGCAAATGTGCTTTGTTTCAAAAAGAAGTTGTATTCTTGGGTCGGATCGTTAAAGATGGCATTTTAGAGATGGACAAGGATTCCTTGAGTACCGTAAATGACTGGCCTTCCCTTACGAAAAAGTCCTATAGGACCCAAGTGGGATTGACCGTGGTCCAATTGGAGTACCACAGGAACGGTGTAGGACCAGGCTGGTCCTATAGGAATGATGATTTTAAGTCCTATTGGACAATCCCATTGTAAATGAAATTCCAATAGGAACTTTGTGGGACCATGCTTGTCCTATGGGAACAATCCCTGAATGTCCTACAGGACAATCCTTTTGTAAATGACATTCAAGGAGGATTTATTCCATTCTGTCAGAATAATTAGCTTTTGCTGTTGCTCTGACAAAATTATTCTTACCATTCTCAGAGAGCAAAATATTTTGCAAATTAATTTGCAATTAATCTTTTGACTAGTACTGAAGGAAACATAGTTAGTAAAAATATCGCACTTTGCTATTTCTAGAATTAAATGACAAAAAATATACAAGCAAGCAAAATACATAAATAAACAAACACCTAAATTAATAAAATAAATAGGCCCAGCAATCAAGTTTACATGCTGGCTCATGCATAGATATAAGTAACACACAGTTACAATATCATTGAGTTTCCACAGATTTAGGACTATTACAACTACCAGCACTTCAAATTCATAAATGAGAATCAGTATCACCTCATAATCTTAGCTATGTCTGATCAACACATATTTTGTACACCTTTTGAAAGTCCTATTAGACTGTCCTATTGGAAAACCTAAGCCCAGAATGCATTTGGGTGGCTGCAGTGCATTATGGGCTAGCATCATCAAAACAAGATGGCCGCTGCAGAACAGACAAAAGGCAGTTGTAGCTCTGAAAAATGACTGTGTGGCAGCATAACCGGGTGTTTTACAGCTTTTATATCACTGTAGTACAGCAAAGTTAGGTAGGACAGATTATTATATGTCAGTGTTTTCCTTTTGAAGACTGAATAGTTACGGAAATAGCCAGATTTACAATAGTCCTTTGTCTACTGGCCTGCTCATGATCAGTGTATACCCATTGTGTGACTTCTAGCTTGTTGACTAGGCATTTCAGTCCACACAAATAATATAAACAGGAGTGAAGTTTAAAGCCAAGGTA
>LD347713.1:54601-71946 GCA_001465055.1 Ptychodera flava
GTTACACACAGCTTTGTATAATATTTTTCTGATTATAGAAATAAAGTTTCTTTGTTCAAAAGTATATCCATTGCAAGTTCTTCTTTGCTCCCTAATGAACATTGAAATACCCACTATATAGCTTGTCTTCTTAGCGTCTGTATGTGTTAAATGCAAATGTTATTGTTTACATTTTAATTCTAGTCCAGACCAGAATTCATTCCTCAACAATAACAATGTCTACACATGTACAGGCTGAGTTCAAGGAAACGTTATAATGTTCAAATTGGATTACCATAGGACTGTCTAATAGGACATATTATTATTAGACTACCATAGGACTGTCTAATAGGACATGTCTAATGTTCCTATTGGACTACTATGGGACAGTCTCGTAGGACAGGTGTCGCATTCCTATTGGACTACTATGGGACTGTCTCATAGGACAGGTGTCAAATTCCTATTGGACTACTATGGGACTGTCTCATAGGACAGGTGTCGCATTCCTATTGGACTACTATGGGACTGTCCCATAGGACAGGTGTCGCATTCCTATTGGACTACTATGGGACTGTCTAATAGGATATTGTCTCAAAATACTATTGGACAATCCTATCAGACTGATTCCTATTGGAGTCCAATAGGACTTTTTTGTAAGGGGTACCACACACAAAACGTTTTTTTAGGACCACCAATCACTCCAAAAAGAAAATGCCGTTTCTTGCGTGTTCATTACATGTGTGTACATTGTATGTGGTTGTGTATGCGTATGTTTAGGTACACAAAGGTGATTTTAGTGATAAGTCAGTACGCTTTGTTAGTTGTGCTCGGCAGGGATCAAGATCGCCCAGGCCGCAATTTGAATATGAGTAATCATGATTGGCAGCATACATTAACATTTAGAACAGAGGTCAAATGGACGTTCTGGACCCAAGCTTTGTGAAAATATGTACTCTCTCTATTAAATAACGGTACAGTGTTTTTCAACGTTTTTTTTCGACATAAAGGCAGTCGCTATACATTCACAGGTGTCATGTATGAGATTGGACGGAAATTAACGCTGTTCACACGTCGAATTACTGGAAATCTCGGAGCAAATCGAGTGCGACTTACCCATAGCGTGGCTTTTTCACATCTGCATAGTCTTACCATAATCCCCCTTTTGTAGGGGACTTTGGCGTTTAAAGGTTTGGTCATGTCCATGCATGCATGTGTGCATCTCTGACGTCCATCCGTCCATCCATGCAGATATCTCAACGATGCCCACAGCGATTTCGTTTTAACTTGGTACAAGGATTATAAGCTATGTAATACATGTGCATGTTGATTTGTTTTGTGTTGATGGCCGTTTTGTTTCCTGTATTTGATGTTGGTGTGTTTGTTCCCGCAAATTTCTCAGAGATGCTAATAGTGATTCCATTCAAACTCGGTACATAGATTACTCCATATATTATACATATGCATGTTGATTTTTGTTTTGCTCCAGTCCAAAATGGCTGTGCGGCTGCCGTTGTCTTTCCTGTATTTGACGACTGTGACGACGTAGATTTTTTGGCAATGCCGAGTGTGATTTCATTGAAAGTTGGTACATATATTAATATTTATGCGATATATATACATGCCAATTTTAGCTCTCATTTGGTATACCAAAGAGAGCTTATCTTATAATGTGAATCATTTCATGTGCACCTCGTTTACATGTATGTATGTATGCATGTATGTACATGTATGTATGGATGGATGGATGTATGGATGGATGGATGTACTGGTATGCATGGATGGATGGATGGATGGATGAATGTATGAACGGATGTACGTACAAACGGACCGACGGACTGACCAACCAACCCATCCACCCACCCATCCCCCTAAACCGCAGCAGCTACCATCAGAGAACCTAGGGGTGGAGATATGAATTTGTTCAAATGAACATGTCAGCGTAAAAACATGCAAACGAGATAAAAAAAGGAAAAATCTTGCAAATTGCTAAAACTCAGTAACTCTTGGTCAGATTTGGTTTAAACTTAGTATGTGGGTTCCTTTAGGTATTCTAAATTAGGTGTGTACAACTTAAGATGAAATTTGCATGTTTGTTTTTTTGTGGAATTTTTTTCAGTTTTTAGTCAAAAAATCTTCTCTGAAATGCTTGTCCGACTGCCATGTTCCTTGGGATGACAATAGTCAAGTTTGTAAAATTTGTAGTGATTGTTTGCATTTGTAATTTTTGGCAATTTTCCTAATATATGGTCAAAATTTTTTTCTCTCCAAAACTACTGATCTGATTGCTTTTACATTTGCTATACAGGTTCATAAAATTAATCAAAATGTGATATATTTAACCCCTTGACTACCTATGGCGCCGGATATATCCGGCACCATATTGAATTACCATATACCTTGAGTGCCGGAAATATCCGGCACACTTAAATAGGCGTATTTGCTTCGTTTTTGTCGCTAAAAATCCCGTAATTTCGGCGTCGGCAATCAGCGCGACGAAGATTGATGTATTCCGATCTGGCCTGAATGTCATTGCGCCCCCGTACGTCCGAGTATGGCCAAAATCCGGAAGCAAATGTCTTGACCCATGACCTCGACCCTGAAAGGTCAGGCTGATCACAGAAGCATTGCGCTTATTGTTTACAGTTTTCAGATGTACGGACGATCGCGAAGATGTTTATGGTTTGTTTTTTTAATGAAATGAAATGTTTATTTATTGAAAACAAATGATTTATATGTAAATATGTTCTAATAACAGCAATATTCGTGAATGAAACTAGAGAAAATACATTTTTTTACTATAAGCAAGTGAAATTTTATAGCAGCCATATTATCAATATGACTGGTCACATGACTGGTCATGTGTTTGGTCATGTGATAATTTGTTCCCTAAAATGTATTTTTAAATATTGTGAATTATTTTTTGATAAATCATAACCATTTTAGATGCATATTTCTGCAAGGAAGACATAAAGCATGTGTTTACAAGTATATAATGTGTTGATTTTCAAATACAGAATCATGTCAGATGCTGATGTTTGTGGTTTATTTACTCTGCCTTTTGTTGTGAGAAAAATCTTAAATAGGAACATCTATAAATAAAGTAAAGGGTAGTTATTATTACATATATGTAAAGACAATGCCATGGAAATTGCAACTGTATTCAAATTGCGTCATTTTATGGATTCAAAACACGTCCTGATGCTTCAAATATTCATATTCTTTGCCAACTCTGGTCACGTGATGTCATGTGATCAGTCACGTGACCTTGAAATACAAAACTTATGTATGAAAAAGTGGGAAATTTCATGCTGATTCAGAAAATATATGGTTTATTGGTACTTAATTTTTACTCTAAGCAGTGTTCATGCAATGACCACACCCAAGATTTTATCAATATTTACATGAGGGGCCTGGTATATAGGAATACATTGGCCTTGGTAGTCAAGGGATTAAATTCATATGAAATTTGCAATTTTGTATTTCTTTGGCAATTTTTGTCATTTATGGTAATAAAATGTATTTCTCAAAAACTACTCGTTTGATAGCTTTGATATTTGGTATACAGGTTTCTATGGTTTTTCCGGTGTTGTAATTAGGGGTTATTACACGAAGTTTTGGCTATACTATGTTGTATTTGAGTGATGTGTCGGTATTTTGACGAGTTGCGCAGCAACGAGTCAAAATGCGGACACATCAATCGAATACAACGCGGTATCGCCCAAACTTCGTGTAATAACCCCTTTATCATACATGCATGCTTTCGTTATGACTGTTTTCCTACGGACGTTCCGAAATTAACGACGAAATCCACTGAAATCGACCTTGCTTGCTCATCACTGTACTGATAAAAAGTTGGTTGCTAAGGAGTGATGACAACCGTATCACTTCTTGATATTATTCCGCTTTAAGGCCATTCCACTTCAAAAGGAGGGTTTATGGCACACTTTTGAAGCAAATAATTTAAATATTTAGATGTCGACACAGGTTTTCACACTTTAAACTTAGCCCCTTTTTAGCTTGAAATGGTGGTGGAAGTAAAAAATAGGCTGGAGTGAGTAAAATGTGTGTGTTTTCGTGTTTTGAAACATACACTCACCCCTTCGCTAAAGTTATGAGGCTGGCCAAAATCGGGTCAAAATACTCGCGCTGCGCCAACGTTCGATTTCAAACTTGATCAGGCAGCTGATTAGCATAAAGGGAGCAGCTCGGGGACATCTATGAATGCACAGTGGATATAATAGCCATACCAGTCAGTTATCTCCAAGAATTATACATGTCCTCAATCGTCAAATATGCTGAATTTACCATCTTAGAAAGGAATTTGTTAGCGGATTAGGAAAAACATGAAGTGAGTACACTGTAAGCTGTAGGGCTGTAACTCGTTCATGATCATGTTGCTGTACGAATAAAACATTTCAAAGGTATTTTCATGGTCTGCTCATATATTCTCGTTACTGGCTTGCCTAAATAGAACTAATTTTCTTTAACGACAATGTAAAAGAAAGTTTTACTTTCCCTAGTATCTTACATTGTCTCCAAAACCCACACCAGTGTCACCGGGCACAATCATGACCTGTGAATTTCACTGACAGACCTGTAAAAATTGGGATCATAATATGTGCTTATCGTCTGTCGCGAGTATTTTCAGTGCGGTTGGATTTTTGTGGCGCATTTATGACAGTAAACGATGTAATTCACCACTCATATCTTAAACTCGTCAACAGGAAACTATTCATATAGTGGTTCTGTCAACCGAGATCATAATCTTCGGCAGCGCAGAGTAGACGACATGAAAACACCACCGTACGGGACTGGCCGTGAACGATGACATGTGTCGGGTCGGCAAAACATACACATTTTCAATGCGTTCGTTTGTATGTTTTTGGTACAACTGTACTTGTACCTAAGTGCCATGCCCATGAACTGACTGCAAACAACAAAATTTTGACCATAATCACATTCACAATGACGTTTTGGAGTGTCACAAGTCTATTCGCTCAGGAGTTCTACGAGTATGTGAACATCCCAGATACGCGAAGGTCACGCGTATGCGTAGCTGTAAGTAGTTCAGTTACAGTGGAAATATAATTTGTATTTTCACTAGTTAAAATACGGGTTCATATTAGTACCGTCTAAACAATAGGAGAATGGCAATACAGGCATAGCATGTATGATATTATGATGTATATTTGAATTCAGGATGAAATGTGCAATTTTGTATTTATGGGCAATTTTCAACACTTGGACAAAAAATTAATAGCTTTAATATTGAGAAGGAATATTCCTATGGATGACCTTACTTTATTATGTTTGAATTATATCTTCTTCAGTTACACATTTTTGCAGCTATTTTTGCCATTTTGGTTTGGTTGACCTGAAGTGGGCTATGAAAGATTTTCTCCTTCATCAACACATGCCACAAGACGTTATTCTCTCATAACACAGAGGAGCTCTATCAGCTGCAGCTGTCAGATCACTTGTTTAAAATTTTCGGAGACATAACTTCAGTTTCTTATTTTTTTGAAGCTTCCGAATTTATGATGGAAAAAACTTGTCGATTTTCTGATTTTGACGATTTTATACCTACAGGAATTAAGAATACGTAATGTGATTTAGTAAGCATTTCATATAGTAAACTGTATTTGGTGTTAAAATATGGTGAAAGAATCATTAGAAAGCACAGCTGAAGTTGATTTTAGCAGGTTTGGTTTCTAACAAATGTATTCCAAAATTTTTTAGTCCCCGCGGACGAAGTCTGGTGGGGACTTAGAGATTGGGTCCCATCCGTGCGTCCGGTCCGTCCGTCCTTCCCTCCGTCCGTCATCAACAGTTTCTCAGACACTGCTGAACCGATTTTGTTCAACCTTGGCACAAAGGCATAGCACTATGACCTACAGATGCACATCGATTTATTTTGCGATACGATTCAATATGGCCGCAAGGTGGCCATATTTTTGTGATTTTTCATGTCTTTGAATATTAACTCAAACATCTGTGAATTGATTTTGTTCAAACTTGGGACAAAAGGAAAGCACTATGATCTACATGTGCATGTCAATTTATTTAGTGATACGACCGAATATGGCCGCGAGGCGGCCATTTTTTTGCGATTTTTTATGTCTTTGAACCATAACTCAAACATCCATGTACTGATTTTGTTCAAACTTGGCGCAAAGGCAATTAAAGCACTATGACCTTGACATGCATGTCAAGTTATTTTGCGAAACGATCGAATATGGCTGCAAGGCAGCCACATTTTTGCGATTTTTTCCATGTCATTGAACCATAACTCAAACATCCATGAACTGATTATGTTCAAACTTTGCACAAAGGCAAAACACTATGATCTACAGATGCACATCGATTTATTTTGTGATACGATCCAATATGGGCGCGAGGTGGCCATTTTGTTGCGATTTTTCATGTCTTTGGACCATAACTCAGACATCCTTGTACAGATTCTGTTCAAACTTGGCACGAAGGCATAACACTATGGCCTACATATGCATGTCAAATTATTTTGCGATATGATCCAATATGGCTGCGAGGTGGCCATTTCGTTGCAATTTTTCATGTCTTTGGACCATGACTGAGACATCCTTGAACTGATTCTGTTTAAATTTTGCTCAAAAGCAAAACATTATGCCTTTCATATGAATACCAATTTATTTTGTGATATGATCCAATATGGCCGACAGGCGACCATTTTTCGGTGATTTTTTCATGTCTTTGAACCATAACTCAAACATCCTTCAACCGATTTTCAAACTTGGCACAAAGGCAAAGCACTATGGCATACATATGCATGTATCAATTAACCTGCGATATGATCCAATATGGCTGCAGAACTGCCATTTTGTTGGAATTTTGCATGTCTTTGAAGCGTAATTCAAAGGTCATTACACCCATTTTGTCCAATGGCACAAAGATCATGCACTATGGCATACATATACATGTCAATTTACTTCATGACATGTTCCAATATGGCTGCCAGATTGTCATTTTTTTCCAATATCGCTGCCAGATGGTCATTTTTGGATTTTTTCATGTTTTTGAGGCTTAATCATATGCAAATATTCCTTAACCAATGTTGTTGAGATTTTTGGTACAAAGATAGAGTACTATGGCATACACATGCATGTGTACTAATTTTGTGCTATGATCCATATGGTCAATAGACAGCCATTTGATATCAATTTTGGTGTGATTTTTTATGTCTTTGAAACATAAACATAGGTCACTGTCCCTCGATGGACTGATTTTGTTCAAACGTGATACGAATATAAAATACTATGACTGCATTCTTGTGCGCATTAATTTGTTTCATTATATGATCCGAAATGGCTGATTACAACAATATACCCGATCCATGTGTATAGTATGTGCTGTCATGACACTAGAGGTAGTGAAGGCATCGTTATGTGTGATGTAATCAAAAGTTCCTTCAGTGGTCATTACCGGCAGAGATGACTCATTTATTGAACGTTCCTCAGATTACTTTATTATGCAAGTCACAGGCCTGATGCACCTCTTGCATCAATGTCATTCCACAGCTACCTAGACCACAGCTACCTAGACACCAAAGATTATACAAAATCGACAAGCGGGGACTGTGTCATCAACGATGACTTGTTTTTCTGGCTACTGTATGATGCCACACATCCATCTATTACATTTAATGCTCCACGTCACTGAAAGTGGAGCTATGCATTTATGACAGTTCATGATAGGGTTGCTTTTTAGCTAGTTGATATTAGGCCATGGGCTAGAGGGGGTCTACGTGCACCCCTCCCACAGGATAACAAACCTGTATTTTTCAGAAGCCTTGGGATCCCTAGAATACGAAATGGAATTTTAACAGAAAAAATATAGGGACGCAATAGCTGTTATGGTCATGTTTTGAAGGGTACCGCAAAATCACCATTTTCCAACCCAAATGCATTTTCGTCAAATCTGTCTTCTTGTAAGTCATCTGCTGAGCTTATTTCTTAACATAACCTCACTTGTTTGATATCATTATAAAGGTAATTTATTCTTCTTTAGGTTGACATATTGTATTACGCAATATCTTCTACAGTTTTTGTGAAATATGACAAAAACTTACCCAATTCCCCAAAATTTAACATTGCAAATTACAGTAAATCTCAAATTCTACCAATTTTTTAGCTTGGCACAATGAAAAATGCAATGCTTTGTATGAAATCTGTTTTATTTGATACAGTGACATGTCAGAAATATGAAATTGACTTTTAACAGAAAAAATATTGGGACTCTACAGCTGTAAGAGTCATATTTTGAAGGCTACAGCAAAATCAGTCTTGCAGATTTGCATGCATTTTTGTTAAACTTGTCTGAATATAAGTCATTTGCTGAGCTTGATTTTGAATATAACCTCACTTTGTTAGGTATCATTAGAAAGATAAATTACTAATCTTTAAAATGACATATTGTTACATGCAATATCTAGTATAGTATTCATGATATATGACCAAAACGTACCCCATACCCCAAAAATTGCATTGAAAATTGCAGTCATAGCTAAAACCAAATTCAACAAATTTTTTAGCTAGACACAAAATGTCTAGCCGTTTTTGCTATTAAATCTGTTTTATTTGGTACAGAGACATGTCAGAAATGTGAAATGGACTTTTAACAGAAAAAATATTGGGACTCCACAGCTGTAACAGTCATATTTTGAAGGCTTCCGCAAAATCACAGTGTTGCAGATTTGCATGCATTTTTGTTAAATTTGTCTGAATATAAGTAATCTGCTGAGCTTATGTTTTCGGCATTTGTGATTTTGGACAACTGACAGTTGAATATTTAGTGACAGTTACATTCACAAATAATATACTCAGGTGGGTCCTATCAGCTGTTATAGTACTGTAGCAAAAAATGGCAAAACAAGTTACGAACAACTTTTTACGGAACAAACTTCTTTCTTTATTACTTGTAACATTCACAACAAACTTTATTTCCTGGGTGCTAAACACTTAGATCTGCCATGTAACTTCTATATCACAAGTATTGCATAATTTACAGGGTATTACTTCAAGATGTTCTCATTGAAAGATCCATTTGCCTCTGCCTCATAGTCATCAGGTGCTTTCATTTCTCCAATCTCAGAGTTTAATTTCTGTACCGATTGTTCACTTTGAGAAAGTGTACTGGTAATTATATTTTGTACACTAGCATCCGCCTGTCTCTATTGGTAGTCCAAACATTTAGTTTCAAAATAAAACTGCTCTATGGATGGGCCTTCACTAGCTATTCTCAACAGTGCGTCAACGTTTTCTGTCTTACATTTATTTCTCAAGGATGTTTATCAAATTGAACTGACTCATATCAGCCGCTGCTTGCGGTGCATTCATGGCAAGTCATGTCCTGATGTTTTCTCAGGTTTCTTGAAATTGTCCTTCTTTGGAATGTCAGATCGCCTACCGGATGTAAATATATTGTCCTGTCTGGCCGCCTGACACTTCTTTATGTGGTACAGAAAAAACTATTTCTTCTCATTGTCAAACACTAACACTGGAAATTCAACAAAACATTCCGATGCAGTTTCCTGTTTTTTTCGAAACTTGTCTTACCCCGCAACTCGGCAGACGAGCTGCAGTCACGGTGCAATTTTCTTTTCCGCTGACTTCGAAGTTGTGCTCGGACATGCCAGAGTAGCAGTGCTGCACGTTGTTGTATGTATAGATCACGTACAGGCGCTCCTTAGCTGGGTCGTCTGCTAAGTAGATCGATTTTCGGATCGATCTATTGATCCCGTAGTCGATATGCCCGCCACTGCAACCTAAATACTCACAAGGTGTGCAACACAATCACTCAAAAAACACACCACCCGATTTGTCAACTGGCCGTGCGCTCGCACAAAACATTCAGAACTACACTCCCATATACCTAGTTGGATCACAAATTTAACCATCTCCTCAAAAATCACGCCAATGAATGTGTTACTCGAGTCATCTTGAAGAAATCGGCCGTGTTTTGAGACCAAGCGAGGTGAAATACAGCCTGCAGAACGATTCTACCATATGACGTCATTTTTTCCACTGCTGATTGGTTCAACTACACAACACCAGTGACGTCTTGCCATGACCTTTGTTTTGGCCGTTGATTAGCCAATCAGTAGTGGAATAAATTACATCATATGGTAGAATCGTTCTGCAGGCCACAATTCACAACGCTTGGTCTCAAAACACGGCCGGTTTCTTCAAGATGACGCGAGTAACACATTCATTGGCGTGATTTTTGAGGAGACGGTTAAATTTGTGATCCAACTAGGTATATGGGAGTGTAGTTCTGAATGTTTTGTGCGAGCGCACGGCCAGTTGACAAATCGGGTGGTGTGTTTTTTGAGTGATTGTGTTGCACACCTTGTGAGTATTTAGGTTGCAGTGGCGGGCATATCGACTACGGGATCAATAGATCGATCCGAAAATCGATCTACTTAGCAGACAACCCAGCTAAGGAGCGCCTGTGGTATAGATAGCTGCCTCTGCCGTCATGTCCTTCTCGTTTTTGCCACACTGGTTTCATTCTGTTCACCACTCTAGCGACCATCGACTGCTGGTGTCTGCTAAGCTTTTGAAAATACCCCGCAATTAAATAGTGTTTTCTGACTGCGTAGAGCCATTCACTTGTAGTCATAAAAAACACAAGGTCACCGCATGCAGCCATCTCAGCCATAGCAAATTACTCCCTAAGTTACTGATTACAGTACATGTCTGAGACTGCGCACTAAAGCAAGGAAAGAATGGCTACCCAGGGATGTTGAAAAATCTCTCTGCCTGTCTGCTGCATTCTTGATCAGCGAATCGGCCCCCTGAAAAATTTGGTTCGCCAGTTTGACGAATAGGGGCTGAAAACAATTCGCCAATCCGACGTTTTATTCGCCATTTAGCTGTCTGGCGAGCGGCAGCGGAAACACTGAACTTACAAGCAAATGCCCTGCTTAGTTTCACTATTTGACAGTAGTTTGTGATACGTGCATTTGTTTATGCGCCGTGTGCTCCTCGATATCTGTTGTGCTGAAGTTAGTGTGTAGGTCACAGGCCTTTCACGTTCCAGCTGTACTTTGATGGTTGACGTATGCGTAGTAATTTGCAGGGGTTCAATCATGGCGGTTGGTTCAAATCGCGCGGACGCCCTTACCAACATTGAACCTTGCAGTAAAGAGCAAGAAGGTGGTTTTACATATCCTTGAAGCCGTCCATAGTCACAATTTAGGTCTCCCATTGATTTGACCGGGGATTTCAGTCATCGAAAAAATGAAAAAAAAAGTCAAAAGATACAAATAATGTCCCTAATATATTATACTAATAATACACGTCCTAACTTTCATATTTTCTGTATTTGTATCATTAGGTAATGACAACATTGTAGTTAATGTAAGCTTAAATGAAGAAGATTACAGACAACAAAAGACACATCTGGATAGACAACCTCAAACAATTAGTGTCAAGGAAAATAGTATGGAACTGGAATCATCCTGGGAAAGGTGCAATGAAGAGCTAAACATGAATGTAGAACAAGTTATAGCGAATAGCGGTTCCACCGAGGAAGTAAACCACATCATCTATACGACCGTTGGTAATGTAACAACATGCAGTGCGAAAAATGAGTCACTGGGAATCTCTCTTAGTATACCTACTCTTTACAACCTGAACAGATTGAAGCAAACCTGTAGGTCGGGCAGTTTTCCTAACTCATTTGAACCACTATTGATAACTGATAAGATGAGACAGGAGGCCGACAAAGTTGGATTACAATTGAAATTGAAGGCAACATATGACCAGGCTAGATTTGATGACCTAAAGCTTTTTTTCATAAATCGTAAGTTCCACTTTAGGCACACTATTTTCAGAGATTAAGCTTGTTCAATAGGTACATTCATACATGTTTTGAAAATTCAACGCCTGAAAATTGCATCAAAGTATAATGTCAGTTGCTTGTAATTTTCAGGAGGCACTCTGAAAGAGAAGCTGTTTTGAAAACAAGAAGAAATATGGCATCTCTTGTCTACATTATCAGATTAAATGTGATGATTATTAGTCCCCACGGACACCATCCGGGGGACTTATATGTTTGGTTGTGTCCGTGCATGCGTGCGTGCATGCGTCCATCCGTCCATTCATCTGTCCGTTCACGCAGATATCTCAGAGAAGCCTGGAGTGATTTCATTCAAACTTTAAACAAGGATTATTCCTTATGTCATACATATGCACGTCAATTTATTTTGTGATATGATCCAATATGGCCCCTGTGCGGCCATTTTGTTACAATTTCTTCATGTAAGGAGCCAATAACTCAGGCACATCCCAACTGATTTTATTGTAAGTTGGTACAAGGACATCAACCTCTGTCATACATATGCACATCAATTTGTTTCACAATATGATTCAATATGGCTGCATGGTGGCCATTTTGTTACAATTTTGTTCATGTACGGAGCCATAAATCTGGAACATCTCAACCAATTTTATTGTAAGTTGGTAGAAGGATATCAACCTTTGTCAAAAATATATGCATACGAATTTGTTTCACTATACGCTTCAATATGCCCGCGTGGCAGCCATTTTGTTACGAATTTGTTACAATTTTTCATGCTGAGCTATAACTCAGACACATCTCAACCGATTTCATTGGTGCAAGAACATGAACCTTTGTCATACATACATGTATACAGGTGAATTTGTTTCTTGATAAGAGATTCAATATGGACGCATGGCGGCCATTTTGTTACCATTTTTAGCTCATATTTGGTATGTATGTAAATACCAAAAATAGCTTATATGGTGTGTCGGTGGTGTCCGTATGTCTGTATGTCTGTCTGTATGTATGTATGTATGTATGTATGTCTGTCTGTCTGTCTGTCTGTATTTATGTATGTATGTATGTATGTATGTATGTACCGTTATGTATATCAGGGCCTGAAAATTTCCCTTTTTCCCACTGGTCCCAGGACCAGTGACCTTTTTTTTTTCACTGGTCCGAAGGTTAAATCCACTGCTCCTCAAAAATTTGCATAACAGTATGAGAATGATTCATTTGTGGTACTCATGTTATATGCATTTCTATCAGATTTGCTTGGGATTTACATACAGCAAAAAACTGTCAATCTTTGTAATACAGACACACTGCATAAACATAGACTAAATTTTCTAAAGTTCTTGTACACATACTTTTACTGTTGCTATAAAGTTCACTTCAATTTTATAATTGCCCAGCTGTTGATTCTTTTCCATTTAAATTGCAAAAAATAGGTTGAAAACACAAATTATCAAGGAACTTCTTTTCCTTTGATATCAATAGCAAATTGCCATAACGCTGTTCTGACAAGCTAGGCGGTTCTTGTTCAGGTCAGCTACAATCAAGCTTGGGGGTCTTGAAGGAATTCAGCATGGTGACCTTCTAAATGCTAAAGCTTGCGTGCTATGTACAGAAGATCCTAAAGTTATGAGACTCCTTCCAGAGAAATTTACAACAATATACTACATTGATGGACAGTGATATAATTTTTTTTCACACAATTTTGGGGATGATAATATTTTTGGGTGGGGCTATGATCTGGTTTTTACCACATTACATTTTACATGAGTACATGGCCCGGCATTTGATTTTTGGACGGTCCCAGGGCCCAGTGCAGTGGCTAGCGGATGCACATCACCTTGCTCATATAATGAATCGCAGACTGTAACAGATGTTTTGTTGACTTAAAAGAAGCAATAACCTGTAAGAGCTACCCAATTCAGTGTAATTTAGTAGCTACTAGAAGACTTTGTCTCAAAATGGACTCTTCAGTGAAATTCTCGGCCTGATATTAATGTGTCCCCCGTATTTTAGGGGTCGTAGTTTCTAATTTTGCGTCAAAAGACACTAGAACACAATATGGGAAAACACAAGAAATTCCCTCGCCAAATAAATTGGCTCCCGTTTGTACTGGTCCGTGGACTTTTGAGGGGTAATTTTATACCGGTCAGGGATAAAAAATCACTGGTCCGGGATCTCTGACCAGTGTAATTTTCAGGCCCTGTATGTATGTATGTATATGTATGTCTGTATGTCTGCATGTATGTATGTATGTCCATCACACGCAAAAGCTCCCAAACCGCAACACCTACCATCTTAGTATTTGGTGTACAGGTAGACCCAGGGGTTGAGATGTGACATTGTGTAAATGAATATGTCAGTTTCAAAAGTATGCAAATAAGGTAAGAAAAAGGGGAAATCCTGCAAATGTGCAGGAGTGGTGGCAGTAACTGAAACAGCCAACACATCTGAGTAAGAGATTTTTGACCTTTAACCTATTTGTATGCAGTGTACCTATTATGTATAGGAATGGTGGCAGTAACTGAAACAGCTTATGAGTCATTTCCTGTCATTGTTCATGAACTGCTACATATTGGCAGACCTGCTCAAACTAAGAGGGACTGTGTTGAAACATTCTTCTGCTATAAATGGTGATAAAGTTAACCTCCTGTACCTAAAGTTTCTGACCTTATTCACTTTTTAGCTCCGCTGTCAGCGACGCGGAGCTTATCAAATAGGTTGATTTTCCGTCATCCTCCGTCGTCATCCATCGTCGTTGTCGTCATCGTCCGTCAACAATTGCCTTCTCCTCTGAAACCGCAAGTCCAATTGCTTTTAAATTTTATGTGCAGCTTACTTTGGGTGACCTTACTTAAGTTTGTTCAAATCGTGGTGAAATTTGCATATTTGTATTTTTGGGGCATTTTTTGGTGTTTTTGGTAAAAAAATCTTCTTCTCTGAAACCGCTTGTCTGATTGCTTTGAAATTCGATATGCAGTTTACTTAGGGTGACTTCAGACAGATTTGTTCAAATTGTGGTGAAATTTGCATATTTGTATTTTTAAGGCAATTTTTGTCATTTTTGGTAAAAAAATATTTAAAAATCTTCTTCTTTAAAACTACCTGTCAGATAGCTTTGATATTTGGTACATATGTCCCTAGGGATGATCTATTTCAGATTTGTTCAAACTGTGCAGAAATATGCAAATTTGCATTTTTGAGGCAATTTTTGCGATTTTTGGTCAAAAAATGTATTTCTCAAAAAGTACTGGTCTGATAGTTTTGAAATTTGGTATACAGGTTTCTATAGATGAACTAAGAAATATATATTGAATTTCTGATGAAATCTGTAATTTTGTATTTTTGGGGCAATTTTTGCCATTTTTTGGTCAAAAAACGTGTATTTCCAAAACTACTAATTTGATAGCTTTGCAATTTGGTATACAGGTTTCTACAGATGAGATAAGAAATATGTAATGAATTTCTGATGAAATCTGTAATTTTGTAGTTTTGGGGCAATTTTTGCCATTTTTGGTCAAAAAATGTGTATTTCCAGAACTACTCATCTGATAGCTTTGGAATTTGGTATAGAGGTTTCTATAGATGAACTAAATCATATTTATGGAAATTATGATGAAATCTGCAATTTTGAATTTTTGGGTCAATTTTTTCCATTTTTGGTTAAAAAATGTGTTTCTCAAAAAGTACTGTTCAACAGCTTTGAAATTTGGTATACAGCTTTCTATATAGATGAACTAAATTTGATAGTTTGAAACTATGATGAAATCTGCAAATTTTATTTTTGGGGGCAATTGTTGCCATTTTTGGTCAGAAATTTTATTCTCCAAAAAACTACTCATCAGATAGCTTTGATTGACATGTTCTTAGGGATGATCCGATGTGATATATTCAATGTACAATGAAATCTTCTATTGTGTATTTTTGCAGCTATTATAGCCACTTTTTTCTGGCCACTGCATTGAGCTATCAAAGATTTCCACCTTCTTCATCAACATGTGTCAAAAATAGTTACTCTCTACATAAACACAGCGGAGCTATATCGGCCGCTAGGTCGCTTGTCTTCTTGTTTTTCTGGTTTAAATATGTCTTGAATGGACCAATTCAAACCAAATATGAGCACACTGTCCTTGACTGTATTTTTTCATGTCCCGAGCAATAACTCAGGCACATCTCAAACAATTTTATTGGAAGTTTGTACAAGGACATCAACCTGTTATACATATGCACGTCAATTTGTTTTACAATACAATTCAATATGGCTGCCACACGGCCATTTTTTACAATTTTTTTTCATGTACATAGCCATAATTCTAGTACATCTCAACTGATTGTATTGTAAGTTGGTAGAAGGATATCAACATTTGTCATACATATGCATGTCAATTTGTTTCACGATATGATCCAATATGGTGACATGGCGGCAATTTTGTTACTATTTTTAGCTCCTCAGGAGCTATTAGAATTGAAAACTAGAAAGGGGGGGTGTCAATTACTTCCTTCTGTCAAGACTTCCTTCTGTCAAAATTTGGCCAGCTAGCTTCCGTCTGTGTGTCCATGTGTCATGTGATAAACTGGTAGGGCGTTATCTTTAACTTCCTGTCAAGATTTGGCCAATTAACTTCTGTGTGTCCATGTGTCATGTGATAAATTGGTGCATGGTTGGGCCAATTAACTGGCTGTCAATTTGAATGTGTTGTATGATAAATTGGTGGGGGAGTTCATGGTTCGGGTTTGGTGTGAGCTATGATAGTAATCGAAAGGGACTTGCTAATTTAAACCTTTCCCCAAGGTCACAGACTTTACCAGCGACCTGTTACAGAGCGCCGAGCTGAAGCTCTTATGACACTCCATTCGTACTGCGATACAATAAATGCCTTATGCAGCAGTACGTGGTATAGCCGCACATGTGAAAGGCTTTGGATATGTAGATCTTCTGATGGGTCATATGATAAATGGGTGGGGGGTTCATGGTTTTGGTTGAGGTGCGGGAGAGTGAGTTGTAGCTGTGGCAATAATAAAAAAGGACCACATCAATGACAAGGCTTTCCTCAAGGTCACTAATTTGCCTGCAATCCGTACTACAGATTACCGAGCGTTTTCGGGGTACGGCCTCCCATTTTCTAGCTTTGTGTGTGCAGGGTGTGCCTATCTGTATGCATGGTATAGCCCCAGATAGCCTCATTGTGATGCGGACGTGCTGGGTGAGCTGATGGTTTATACCATGTAAAGGGGGGGGGTGTCCCAAGTGCAGTTTGAGGTGCGGGAAAGCGATTTTGAGCTGTGTCAATAATAATGTTGGGCCCTGCCTGTGTCAGTCTTTTTCTGATGTGTACCGAAGTGACGTTTTACGGAAATACAAACTAGGGGGGATTTTATATCTGGTCCAGATGCTGGATTGTTTGATGTCGTGACTCAGCTATTCTTGACTGCGGACATCCGGGAACTAGTGGTTTCACATCATTTTTGCGTCACACTGCCGTGAGAACAAAATATTGAAGTGTGGATTTTTCAACCTGTACACCAGTATT
>LD347718.1:3537-19877 GCA_001465055.1 Ptychodera flava
TTTTGTTAAGAAAAACATCGGTAAGATAATTCACTATAACAGTGTTCGCATTTACGAATAAAACATGCGTATATAGAAAACTCATAACAATGAGAAAATGTGTAGAGAGTCAATCCAATGCGTAATAATATTACGCATTGTATTGAGTCTCTACGCAATTTTTCATTGTTATGAGTTTTCTATACGCGAACGATAATAGTAAAATGTTTGCGAAAGCATTCTCCGCGACTGAGCTTACGCGACAACCAGACGAGATGAGTGCCGCTTAACATTAAGTTTGTTGCAACATTTCTGTCAATCACTCATTTTGTGTGGAAAGTTTCGGATTCTCTGAGTATTCTGAAAAATCGGCATTGTCGAGTCAGAGGCATGTTACCATGTCAGCTGTGCCTATGAACTTACTACGTTGCTAATTTTCAGGCGAGCGATAGTTTCTGAAACTTATGACACAAAGTGAGTGATTGACAGAAATGTTGCAACAAATTAAATGCCAACCGCGCACGATCATCACGTCTCGCTGTCCCCAAATTTGATCAAAGCAGATAAGCAGCATGGTGTCAGAAGGAAACAACTCTATTCCTTTCAAATTTGCTCCACGAGTCCGTGAAAAAAACGATTCGAGGGTCCATCGAAATACACTATCGGGCAACCCAACATAGAGAACATGGAGAGGCGCAGTGAAATTCAACCCATGCCGGAATCCACGACGTATTGTCCTGTATTAATAAGCAACAGCGGATCAGCCCCACGGTGAAGCCGTGAACCGTGACGATCATGCGCCGGTCGGCAACACACATGCCTGTGACCGTGGATTCTAGTACGTAAAAATAATCAATGAAAACAATATCCATTCAAATAAACAGTTGCTGCTAAAAATCAGTTCTAGCTCATTTTTTTTAAATCTAGAAAATGCGTCAGTATTGCTCTGAGAATAATTTGATTTGTTGAGAAGATCATACTCGTAGTGACTATGACGTTGGTAGCCAGCGCAACGGCGGAAAAGTAGCTGCAGTCTCATGAACTTCGAATCGTCGATCAAAATCACATCTTTTCCGCGCTTTTTTCTCACAAATTCAGCGAAATTGAAGTTTTTTCATACATAAACTAAATATATTTTTGGAATTAAGTATACCTTTCGAACCGGCTTTATTCAGGAAAAAATATTCCATCGGCAAGGTGCCAGTGGCTGACGCCACATTTCTTTTTGACACCATCGTTAAAAATCATGACCTAAGATGACCTTCATACTAGTCAAACCAATTATACTGCTCGTAACAAAGAAAACACCATAGACGCGTCCATCAGCCAATTACACCATAAAAGATCGGGCTCAAAAACGCCACTGAAAAAGAAACTGTTTTATGTTTGTGCAGTTCCATGCGGGGAAAGGGGTCGCGAAACTGCTAATCGTACGTGTGCCGTCTAACAGCTGGCAGTGCAATCCCGAAATTACGGGTCTATAAAAATAATCTAATGACGTTAAAAGTAGCCGGGAAAAAATGCAAAACAGCCGGGTTATTTACCTGGCACCCGGCTTCTAAGGACAACACTGCGCTCTATCATGCCTTTCTATTTTTTGCTTCAAAGGCTTCCCCTAGGTCATACATCTTCCAAGAAAGCTTAGGGTGCTAGCTGCAAAACCATACCCTTGGGTAACATCTATCTTCGCAGCTCCTCAGGTAGATTATAAATATCTAATGTGTACGAATTAAGGTAAGGTCATGTCCATTGATATCCTTTTCAGTGGGGGAGAGTATTCGTCCCGGAGGCACAGGCTTTGAGAGAGGCATCCTGGTGAGTGGGTAATCCCTTTGCTGCTACTCTCAAAATTGATGTTCAATACCCGCTGATGGTTCCTCTAAGTTAATTATCCGTGGGTAGCCCCTTTGTTCTACTTTCAAAATGGTTGTTCAACACCTCCAGGGTGGTTCCTCTAAGTGATGAGTGGGTACCCTATTAGTCAGTGGGCTGAAGGGGGCCCACCGTACACCCCCCACACCTCTACAACATGGGTATTTTTTGTAATTTAGGACCTGCTGAACAAGAAAAATTATGTTACATTGGATAATTTGGGATGCACTACCTATCTGGGCTGGGTTTTGATTTGCATGTATCGCAAAAAATGGGGAAAAATAGGTAGAGGTAGGGGTACTATATCCTCCCCTACATTGAGTAAACTAGCATGTAATAACACAAACCTTACATTTTTACAAGCTCAGATACTGCTCTTTATGAGAAACACCAACTTTAGCAAAGTAAATGTGTGTACATTAACTTTAAAATAAATGTTTTTGTCAATTTTGAATTTTTTTACCCAAAATACCATGTAATAATTGTGATTTACTTTTTATGAAGCACAATTTTGACATCTTTTTGTGTTTACATTATTTATTCCTACATATTAAACAAGAGAATAAGTGTTGAAATTGGATATTTAACAGTACACTACTTCTCTAGGGTCAATTTTGAATTGCATGTATTGGTATGAGGTGAGCAAAAGCTGGGGGTAGGGGTACAACATTCCTTAAAAATTAGACCTGATGAAGTAAACTGGCTTGAAATGCCATAAACTGTATAGTTTTAGAAAGATTAGATACTGGTCTTTTTAATATGCATAAGTTTTTAGCAAACACATATGCCGTCATAGAATTGAATGACTTTAGGCCGCGTTCAAAAAAAGTGGTGAGGGGGGGCTGGAGGAATTCAGGGGGGGATTAGAAAATTTTGGGGTAGTCGAGGGGGGACTTGAAAGTTTTGCTCTGCCTATAGGGGGACCTGAAAATATTTTGACTTCTAACATTTTGATGTTGTCCAATGGTTCTAATGTTAGTAATAATTAAACAAACCTAGAACCGTTTTGTCATATTTTATGTCTTTAATCTCGAAAAAGTCTAAAAATGTATGAATGCCATTAAATTTTCGTAAAACAAGTTGGCCTTGTAATGGGGCAGGAGCTACAACTGTTGATAATTTTTCAATATTTCTATGCAATGTGTCAAACACAGTTTCTTGGTGTCTCTCTACAGCATGCTGCTGAAAAAGACAATGTTCAGTTTGTCAACAAAGCCGTGTGTCTAAATATTGGTGATAATTGAATGATGCAAATGCACGGTACACGTAGGCTGTGTTGGCAAGATGAATACTGGATAGCTGGGCAAGAACACAATTGTATAAACTGAACAAAAATATTGTCAAAATAAAAAGTTAATACAACTACTACCCTGCTACTACATACTGGCAGTGACAGTGATACATGTAGCTCTGACTCTGATGTAGTTTAAGAAGAGTTTCGGTCATAGGACACTCAATCGACAGTGAAACATACATCTACTTGTACACAAGATCCAGCCAGAGAGCAACACATAGAAGACTAGGGGACTAACAGTTACCATGGAGTTTTGAATTCTGGCATATGAGAACAATCAAATACTAGAGAAAAAAGGTGGGGTCACCATACTTGATCTTATACAAATGTACGATGAAAAGTCAATTTTTCTAAAATCACTTAAAATCAATATATAAAACCATTCATTTTAAGTTCATGCAGTGAATGAAATTTTCACATCTCATTGTACCAATAACACAAAAGTAAAACTTTGAACAGTAAAGACTCTAATTTAAATGGAAAAATGTGTGACTAAATGGAATCTTTTATTTGTTATCAAATTTGCCATTATTACACCCAAAATTTCTGAGATTAAAACATTAATATCATGGAATATTTTAACCTTCCAGTATTGTCAATTTTGTAAAACATTTTATAAGTGGCATCTAAGTTGTATATGTCTTGTACTTTTGAAAAAAAAAATCGGTAGGTCACTGCGCTGATTTTTTTACAATTTGGTTTCATACTCTCTCATGATTGTCATTTTGTGTGCTTTTCAACTGGTGCCATTGAACTGGCCAGAGTTGGATGAACTCAAGTCGTCTTAGACTGGGAAATCAAAAAAGTTCACTGATGCATTTAAAAATGAATCAATTTAAGAACTTGCCCTAGGTATATGGCTCTACAACCTGCTGATAAGAGGTAGTGTTGAACATTTACGTGCAGAACGACACATTACATGTTGTTTTTTTACTCTGCGTGCATTCCTAATAAATAAGCGGCTATATGATAATTTTGGGGAGGACTTGAAAATTTTTGAGGGTATTGAGGGGGGACTTGAAAATTTTTGAGGGTATTGAGGGGGGGGATCTGAAAAAAATGAGATTTCAATCGCGATTCCTCCAGCCCCCCCCCCCCTCACCAAGTTTTATTTAGCAAATTATCATCAAACTAATCTCCAATTCTGTCAATTATTTACCAGGACATAATAAGAAGGGCAATGATTTATATTAAATTTGTTTTATTTACCACAGGAACATGTTAGAAACTTGAAAGGACCTTTTAACAGAAAAAGTATTGGGATGCTGTAGCTGTAACAGTCATACTTTGAAGAGTACCACAAGATCACTGTATTGCCAACTTGCATACTTTCTGTTAAACCTGTCTTCTTGTACGTCGTCTACGGAGCTTATTACCTAACATAACCTGGCTACTGGGTTATCATTAGAAAAATAATTTATTCTTCTTTGATATGACATGTTGCAAAATACAATATCTTCTTTAGTGTTCATGAAATAAGACCAAACCTTACCCCTCACCACTAAGTTTATATTGCAATTTGTATCACAGGTAATCTTAAATTCTACCAAACTTTTTACCTAAACATATTACAAAAGGCAATGCTTTGTATGAAATTTATTTTACTTGCTTCAGGAACATAACACAAATATGAAATTGACTTATTTAACGGTTGTTGCTCTCATATTTTGAAGGTTACTGTAAAGTCATATATTGCCGACTCGTATGTGTTATTGTTAAGTGTATCGTCTTGTTAGTCATCTGCGGAACTTACTTGTCACTATAACCTAGATTATGGGCTACCATTGGAAAGATAATTTATTTTGCTTTAAAACTACATATTGTAATATGCAATATCTTTTATAGTGTTCATGAAATAAGACCAAACCTTACCCCATACCCCGAATTCTCAAACTTCATCTAAAGTAAGTTTTCGAACAGATGTACATGTAGTTTGCAAAAAAAAATAAAGGCTTGGGTAAGTTTTTTGATATTTCATTTCAACTTAAGATGATAATGCACTTTATGATATACTAAAATAAAGAGTGATAAAAACTGATTGGAATGATACCCTACAATCGGGGTCACGTACAAGATACAGGCAGATAACTTTCACGGAAACTTGTTTAATAGAATTAAACGGGTTCAAGCAATATATATTCTGCAACCCTTCAAAACATAATGCTAACAGCAATTAGATTACAATAATTATCCTGTATATGTTATATTTCATAATTTTTAATTGTCTGTTTAACAAATGATATAGGTTTCACACAAATTTTTGTCTTTGTATAGAATTTATCTAAATTGAATTCTAGTTTTCAAAGTAATTTGCGACAAAAAACTTTCGGGTATTGGGTAAGGTTTGGTCCTATTTCAGATAAACTATATAATATATTGTATATCACAATACGTCATTTTAAAGCAACATAAATTGGCTTTCTTATGACAGCCCATAATCTAGGCTATATTAAACAGTAAGCTCAGCAGATAACTTACAAGACAACAAATTCAACAAAAACATGTGCGAGTCGGCAATACTGTGACTTCACGGTACCCGTCATAACATGCCAGTTACAGCAACTCAATCCTAATATTTTCTCTGTTAAAAGTCTATTTCATATTTATGACATAACCTTGTCGCAAATAAAACAGATTTTATACAAAACATTGCCTTTTGTAATATGTCTAGGTAAATAATAGGTTGACTTTGAGATTAGTTGTGACGGTTATTTGCGACATAAAACTTTGGGGTATGGTGTAAATTTTGGTCCTATTTCGTGAAAACTATAGAAGATAGTGGTTATTGCAATATATCATTTTAAATCATAATAAATTGCCTTTCTAAAAATACCCAATTAGATGCGTCATTTTAAAAAATATGCTCAGCAGATGACTTAAAAGAAGACAGGTTTAACAAAAAACGTATGCGAGTCGGCAATTCTGTGATTTTGTGGTACCCTTCAAAATATGACTGTTACAGCTACAGCATCCCAATATTTTTCCAGCTAAAAGTTCATTTCAAATTTCTAACATGTTCCTGTAGCAAAAAAAATGTGTAGGTAAGGGAGGGGGGATAGGTTGACGTAGATCCCCCTCTAGCCCACTCCCTTATAGATTGTTAGTAATACTTGCTGCATTAGCAAGACAGGGGGGCATAGAATACGGCTAGTTTTCAATCGGGTTCGAACCCACAACATACGGCATCAGTCGCCTAGCCGAGAGGCCACAGAAGTAACCGCTCGGCTAAATCTCCACTCCCAAAAAAGAGTGGTTCAATAGCCGGCTAAGTTGTAACATTTTGCTGACTGAGACCGCTCCACACGTTGTAGAGTTCGTGAAACACTCACGCACGCATGCTCACTATCACACATCGCACATACAAAATTTCCCGAAGCGAAGAAAGGAATACATCGCTTTTACAAGGCGAACAATAACCTCGGGGACAATTCTGTCCACCAGCAGAGCTACCAACCGAGGGTAGAAAATACGGCTAGTTTTCAATCGGGTTCGAACCCACAACATACAGCATCAGTCGCCCAGCGGAGAGGCCACAGAGAGAACCTCTCGGCTAAATCTCCACTCCCAAAAACAGTGGTTCAATTGCCGGCTAAGTTGTTACATTTGTGTGACTGAGAAGCACTCACGCACGCATGCTCACTATCACACATCGCACATACAAAATTGTCCAAGTACGTCTTACCAAAACTTTTTTATAGAAAAATATTAAAAAAGTATATTTATAAAAAATAGAGAGTAATCAGCCCTTTATGTTACTTCAATGAGAAAATGACAATAAGACCACATTTACCAAAGTCTTCTTTTTATAGCTGTGCATTAGTCCATTGCATACGAATAAAATACTCATTCACAATGAAGCAGTATAGCAAAACTGGTAAGTTTAGTGACCAGAGACTTTACTGCATGGGAAATACCCACTTTTGACATTTATTTTCTTCTTCAGCATATTGCAATAAGTAAATAACATCCATAAATCCATTTGATTTGCTTCATCGGTTAAAAATACTGAATTACAAGCAATGATCGATTTAAAGTAATCCCATTCTATGACGTCATATTTGTTTGCTAAAAACCTATCCATTTTTGAAAGACCATTATCTAAGCTTTGTAAAACTACAAGATATATGGCATTTCATGCCAGTTTACTTCATTAGGGAAGGAATTCTGTACCCCTACCCCAAGCTTTTGCGCACCCTATACCGATACGTGCAAATCAAAATTGACTCCAGAGAAGTAGTGTATTGTTAAATATCCAATTTCAACACTTATTCTCTTGTTTAATATGTAGGAATAAGTAATGTAAAAACCAAAAACTGTCAAAATTGTGCTTCATAAAAAGTAAATCACAATTATTTCATGGTATTTTGGGTAAAAATTTTCAAAATTGGCAAAAAGAATTCATTTTAAAGTCAATGTAGACACATTTACTTTGCTAAAGTTGGTGTTTCTCATAAAAAGTTGTATCGGAGCTTTCCAAAAATGTAAGGATTGTGTTATTTGATGCTAGTTTACTCAATGTAGGGTAAGATATAGTACTCCCTACCGCTACCCATTATTCGCCATTTTTCGCGGTACATGCAAATCAAAAAAAAACTAGATAGGTAGAGCATCCCAAAATATCCAATGTTAACATCATTTTTATTGTTCAGGAGGTCCTAAAGAACACAAAATACCCGTGTAGTAGAGGTGTGGGGGATGCACGGTGGGACCCTCCAGCCCACTAACTATATGCTGCTGGTGACCCATTTGGTTCTTCTCTTTAAATGAATTTTCAATACCTGCTGGTCAGTTCCCTCCAAGAAACTAGCCCCACATTAAAAGCCATCAAATTTCTTCAAAACAGGCATATTCCTTTTCAGAAACCCTTTTGGTTTCTACCGAGATCACTCTGCTCATATTTTTAGCCACATTCTCTCTAGGGTGATAACTGGTTTGTCACCTGACCACACACATAGAAAGACTTGGTGCACGATCCTTTCCTGAGTTCGTGTCTGTGACATTTATAAAAGTATGCCATGCATCTTCGGCCACAGAGTTCTACACAGCTAATTTAAGCCATTGGCGTTTTTATCCTTTCCTGGTTGCTGTTTTTTTAATACCCTTATCCGACGAATGTTTAATTGGAAAGAACAGGGCAAGCCACAAGGGCGCAATTCATTAGGTCGGGTGCGTCCCCCTTCAAAAGACGCTGGATTTAGCCTTTGGAGGGGGTAGACGCTCACAATGCTTATTTAGGGCTTGGAGCCTCCATTTACCAATGAAAGAGCCCCACGCCAACAAGTGGTCTAGATGTTAGGGTTGTTCTTAGGGGAGCATGATCTTCCGTTTACCCATTTAAGCGGATAGGCGCCTTTTCAACAAAAGAGTTCTCTTCACATTGTTAAACGGGCTCCCAGATCCCCCTCTCTCGACTTAAGCCTTTTTAACCAATGTTACTCCCCCAAAGTGTGCTACATATGAGGATCTGCATACTTCTGATGCAGCTACCGCTTTTCCGAAAAAAAATATAAAAATGACGATGAATGTTTTACACAGCATGCATTTCTATCTCCAAAGTTTGCACCAAATCTCGGTCGCTCAGTGTACAAGCCATAGCACGCTCAGGCCATTCCACTGTACAACCTCGTCTGCAAAATCCGTACTAGCGCAGTAAAAATTATCCATTAACTCGAGAACTATTTTAAGGCAGATTTTAACATAAAATGATATGTCACATAAGTCATGCTCTCGGTTAACACCAAAGTCATCCACATTTATAACCACTCACGACTATTCCTTACAGGTATCTTGTTGTTCTTCTTCTTCAACCAAAACTATATTGACTTGAAGGAACCATCATTATGAAACAATACAGTTACATGCATTTCTTAATGTTTGCATACAGGATGTTCGAACACTTCAGGACAAGGTTTTGATTTTGTCAGAAAAAATTTTATCATGATTTCTTTCCTCTGACCTTCACTTGAACAATACTGAACTACACTCGGAAAGGAAAGGGAGGGAAAGTTCATATTGATAAAAAAGCTGCATTACCTGCACAGATTGATGTCTGTTCCACTGTTTTTATTGTTTTTAAAGCTTATTAAAGCTTATCCACACAGCCTGTATGAGTACAATGCTTGATGTGTTTGTTGATAAGTGGATTTTTTAGTCCGGATTAAACTTTATCTACTTATGGCAACACTGCTTTATTTCACGATACGATATGCTTGTTGGGTGAATACTTAATATATTAACATACTTAGTGTGAATATTATAAAAATTTGCATATTGCCATGAAAACGAAAATGTAATAAAAAGATAGTTATTGTCCCTGTCAGGGATGGGGTCGCTCCTATCATAAAATATCTATGTTCAACATAGGTTAGTATAACATTTGGACAAGGGGGATACTCATCTTAGAAGTTATTAGTTTATTCTGTCCACAAACATCATTGTTGCTATCCTTACTTAAACTTAGGTAATGTGAAGGAGCCTGGTAAAATGATATGGTACTAGTGACGTATTTGTTTAAGTCATGATTTCGCTGCTGTATCCGAATAATGATTCATTAACTGTTTTGCGTTTTGCAATTGCCAATTCTGCTTCTTCTGCTGCTTCTCCTTCTCCTTCTCTTTTTTCTTCTTCTTAAATTTACACTATATTGACTTGAAAAATGCATTCTTCTGGCACAAAACATTTTATACATCGCTACCTGTTTGCATAGAGAGAGTTTCAACAAGTCGGAACTAAGTTTAAAATCTTTTGTTTCCAGTCTAAATTTTCATCACAGTTCCTTTATTCTGCCCTTTACCAGAACGATACCGACCTAGAGGGAGTAACAATCACCTCGGAAGGCTCGGAAGAAGAAGGGACAGTAAGTCAATATTTTTTTCGAGTGAAAGAAAGTTTCCGTACCTGTTGCATTTGATGTCCCTTCCACTGTTTTGTCCTTCAAAAAATTTATCGAAATGTCCTGTCATCAGCATACCAATACAATCTGTATGAGTCAAATATATAATGTATTTTTACACACTAACGATACGATATGCTTGCAAGGTAAATACTTTGCATCACCTCATACCAAGAGTGAAGGATATGCAATATGCTTCTTTTTAAAAAATGAAACAATGGAAGTGAGTTACTTATTTCAGGAGTGAGGTCACTCTTACGTTGGATACATTTATGTTATGATTTCAAAGTACTGAAGCCTTGCATTTACATCGTAGGAGTTACTAAGTTATTCTGTCCAAAACATGATTGTTACCGTCTTATTATAAGCTTGACTGAGGTATTGTCAAGAAGGCTTGAAATGCCATATGAGATTCGCAGCTCTGTTTTACTTCTTTAATTTATGAATTGGCTGTTAGTATAGAGAACAATTTCCTATCTGTGATGAAAATGGCATAGGGAGGGGGACAAAATCCCCGTCCATCAAATTACCCTACCGCGGAGCCATGACAATGGCCACTAATGTGTAAGCAGCTATTGGTCGAGCGGCTATTTCGCAATTAGATTACAATAATTATCCTGTTAATGTTATATTTCATAGTTTTGAATTGTCTCTTTAACAAATTTTGTCTTTCTATAGAATTTATCTAAATCGAATTCTAGTTTTGATTTTAATTTGCGACATAAAACTTTCGGGTATTGGGTAAGGTTTGGTCCTATTTCATAAAAACTACATAATATATTGTATATCACAATACATCATTTTAAAGCAACATAAATTGGCTTTCTTATGACAGCCAATTATCTAGGCTATATTAACCCTTTGAACCCGGCTCGGACATAAATGTCCGATGACGTCATAGAGTACCAGGGGGTCAGGGTGCAAAGGGTTAAACAGTAAGCTCAGCAGATAACTTACAAGACAACAAATTCAACAAAAACATGTTCATGTCGGCAATACTGTGACTTCACGGTACCCATCATAACATGCCAGTTACAGCAACTCAATCCTAATATTTTCTCTGTTAAAAGTCTATTTCATATTTATGACATAACCTTGTAGCAAATAAAACAGATTTTATACAAAACATTGCCTTTTGTAATATGTCTAGGTAAATAATAGGTTGACTTTGAGATTAGTTGTGACGGTTATTTGCGACATAAAACTTTGGGGTATGGTGTAAATTTTGGTCCTATTTCGTGAAAACTATAGAAGATAGTGGTTATTGCATTATATCATTTTAAATCAAAATAAATTGCCTTTCTAAAAATACCCAATTAGATGCGTCATATTAAAATATAAGCTCAGCAGATGACTTAAAAGAAGACAGGTTTAACAAAAAACGTATGCGAGTCAGCAATTCTGTGATTTTGTGGTACCCTTCAAAATATGACTGTTACAGCTACAGCATCCCAATATTTTTTCAGCTAAAAGTTCATTTCAAGTTTCTAACATGTTATTGTAGCAAAAAAAATGTCTAGGTAAGGGAGGGAGGTAGGTGGACGTAGATCCCCTCTAGCCCACTCCCTCATATATTGTTAGTAATACTTGCTGCATTAGCAAGACAAGGAGGCATTGAATACGGCTAGTTTTCAATCGGGTTCGAACCCACAACATACGGCATCAGTCGCCTAGCGGAGAGGCCAAAGAGAACCGCTTGGCTAAATCTCCACTCCCTAAAAAGAGTGGTTCAATAGCCGGCTAAGTTGTTACTTTTTTCTGACTGAGACCGCTCCGCATGTTGTAGAGTTCGTGAAGCACTCGAGCACGCATACTCACTATCACACATCGCACATACAATATTGTCAAAGTACGCCTTACCAAAACTTTTTTATAAAAAAATATTGAAAAAGTATATTTAAAAAATAGAGAGTAATCAGCCCTTTGTGTCACTTCAAGGAGAAAATGACAATAAGATCACATTTACCAAAGTCGTCTATTTATAGCTGTGCATTAGTCCATTGCATACGAATAAAATACTTATTCACAATGAAGCAGTATAGCAAAACTGGTAAGTTTAGTGACCAGAGACAATACTGCATGGGAAATACCCACTTTTGTCATTTATTTTCTTCTTCAGCATATTGCAATAAGTAAATAACATCCATAAATCCATTTGATTTGCTTCATTGGAAGGAAACCATATTTATCACATTTTCTTCCGGTTAAAAATATTGAATTACCAGAAAAAATCGATTTAAAGTCATCCCATTCTATGACGTCATATTTGTTTGCTAAAAACTTATCCATTATAGAAAGACCATTATCTAAGCTTTGTAAAACTACAAGATATATGGCATTTCAAGCCAATTTACTTCATCAGGGCAGGAATGTTGAACCACTACCTCCAGATTTTGCGCATCCCATACCGATACATGCAAATCAAAATTGACTCCAGAGAAGTAGTGTATTGTTAAATATCCAATTTTAACACTTACTTTCCTGTTTAATATGTAGGAATAAATAATGTAAACACAAAAAGCTGTCAAAAATTGTGCTTCATAAAAAGTAAATCACAATTGTTATATGGTATTTTGGGTAAAAAATTTCAAAATTGGCAAAGAGAATTCATTTTAAAGTCAATGTAGACACATTTACTTTGCTAAAGTTGTGTTTCTCATAAAAAGTGGTATCTGAGCTTTCCAAAAATGTAAGGATTGTGTTATTTAATGCTAGTTTACTCAATGTAGGGGAAGATATAGTACTCCCTACCGCTACCCATTTTTCGCCATTTTTCGCGGTACATGCAAATCAAAAAAAAAACTAGATAGGTAGAGCATCCCAAAATATCCAATGTTAACATCATTTTTATTGTTCAGGATGTCCTAAAGAACACAAAATACCCGTTTAGTAGAGATTTGGGTGATGCACGGTGGGACCCTCAAGCCCACTAACTATATGCTGCTGGTGACCCATTTGGTTCTTCTCTGTAAATGAATTTTCAATACCTGCTGGTCAGTTCCCTCCAGGAAACTAGCCCCACATTAAAGGCCATCAAATTTCTTCAAAACAGGCATATTCCTTTTCAGAAACCCTTTTGGTTTCTACCGAGATCACTCTGCCCATATTTTTAGCCACATTCTCTCTAGGGTGATAACTAATTTGTCACCTGACCACACACATAGCAAGACTTGGTGCACGATCTTTTCCTGAGTTCGTGTCTCTGACATTTGTAAAAGTATGCCATGCATCTTCGGCCATAGTTCTAAACAGCTAAATTTAAGCCACTGGCGTTTTTATCTTTTCCTGGTTGCTGCTTTTTTATATGCCATAACCGACGGATGTTTAATTGGAAAGAACAGGGCACGCCACAAGGGCGCAATTCGTTAGGTCGGGTGCCTCCCCCTTCAGGAGACGCTGGTTTTAGCCTTTGGAGGGGGTAGGAGCTCACAATGCTTATTTAGGGCTTTGAGCCTTCATTTACCAATGAAATAGCCCCACGCCAATAAGTGGTCTAGATGTTAGGGATGTTCTTAGGGGAGCATGATCTTCCGTTTACCCATTTAAGCGGATAGGCGCCTTTTCAACAAAAGAGTTATCTTCACATTGTTAAACGGGGGCTCCCAGATCCCCCTCTCTCGACTTTACCCTACTTTTACAAACATAACTCCCCCAAAGTGTGCTACATATGAGGATCTGCATACTTGTGATGCAGCTACCGCTTTTCTGAAAAAAATATAAAAATGACGATGAATGTTTTACACAGCATGCATTTCTATCTCCAAAGTTTGCACCAAATCTCGGTCGCTCAGTGTACAAGCCATTGCACACTATACAACCTCGTCTGCAAAATCCGTACTAGCGCAGTAAAAATTATCCATTAACTCGAGACATATTTTTAAAGCAGATTTTAACATAAAATGATATGTCACATAAGTCATGCTCTCAGTTAACACCCTTGTCATCCACATTTATAACCACTCACGACTATTCCTTACAGGTATCTTGTTGTTCTTTTTCTGCAACCAAAACTATATTGACTTGAAGGAACCATCATTATGAAACAATACAGTTACATGCATTTCTTAATGTTTGCATACAGGATGTTCGAACACTTCAGGACAAGGTTTTGATTTTGTCAGAAAAAATTTTATCATGATTTCTTTCCTCTGACCTTCACTTGAACAATACTGAACTACACTCGGAAAGGAAAGGGAGGGAAAGTTCATATGAATAAAAAAAGCTGCATTACCTGCACAGATTGATGTCTGTTCCTCAGTTTTTATTGTTTTTAAAACTAATGTCGAAATGTCGAGTGACCAGCTTATCCACACAGCCTGTATGAGTACAATGCTTGATGTGTTTGTTGATAAGTGGATTTTTTAGTCAGGATTAAACTTTATCTATCTATGGCAACACTGCTTTATTTCACGATACGATATGCTTGCTGGGTGAATACTTAATATATTAACATACTTAGTGTGAATATTATAAAATGTGCATATTTCGGTGAAAACCAAAATGTAATAAAAGGATAGTTATTGTCCCTGTCAGGGATGGGGTCGCTCCCATCATAAAATATTGTCATGAAATACTGGACACGAAATCGCCCTTGGAGCCCGTTGGTGCGGATGGGTCCCTACTTTGAATTTGCAGGTGGTGGAGAAAATAGGCGATATCCCTGATTTTCAGATGGGGTGTTCCCGTGTATGTCAGTCACCTAATTAGGGGCGGGGTTTTAGTCACATGTCAAGGGTAACCATAGGCAACCCATCCCCCGGCTGGGACACTCTGGAGGTATCCGTCCTGCGGTGAGCAGTGCATATCTGTGCCCTCCTGATCTAACCTCTTGGCTACCGCTATTTTCTTCTATTTTGCATTAAATCCTACTTCTTGCTACTCTTAGTAGGCCTCCGTGAG
This sequence comes from Ptychodera flava, assembly GCA_001465055.1. NCBI lineage: Eukaryota > Metazoa > Hemichordata > Enteropneusta > Ptychoderidae > Ptychodera > Ptychodera flava. Next base: position 18,474 of record LD347718.1, read on the forward strand.
GCTTAGGTGCCAGATTTACAGGTATACCAAGTTAGTTTTCTCAGGTTCTTTGTTGTTTGTTTTGCCTGAGTCAAGGCGCTCGTTCAGTCGCCTCTCTAGACCCAGTTTTATACGTGCGTTTTCTGTCCACGCACAAGTCGAACACCTCAGTGACGGACGTCATTCAGAAGCCCGTTCACGTTACCATACTGGGTGATTATGGCTTTGCTATAATCATTGTTAACGTCTGGAAGGACGCGGGGAAAAGGGTTTTGACCTTGACATGTATGGGTCACCATGCGCCACCTATTCCTACCACTGGCTGGATGCACTTGAGACGTAACCTTATCTACCAACTGCCCTCATTTACCGTTATCAACAAATTGCGTCACCCTTTCCACGTCATTATCCATGCGCATATCAGTGTGAGCAAAGCCATAGCTCGTCCATTTCAACTTCTGCCACGCTCAAGTTCACACCACAAAATTCACCATGCCAACGGAGAAAAGCAGGGGCCGTGCCCGAGCGGCCACCCGTACATCGACGAGGTCGAAGAGTCGCCGAGCGCACCTCGACGAACACCTACTCCAGTCAGTACCGACGGAAACCACACCAACCAACCCTGCCGGCGTCGTGCCGACAACCGCCACAGCGGCAGCCGACCCAGGCATATCAGACCACGTCGCCAAACTATTAAACCAGCATTGCAAACGCCATTGACTCAATCCGACGCGAACTACGGCAGCCAACTACCAACACCACGGCACCGGCGCCTATCCCGACGCCCGACCTGCAAGTCCAGCCAACTGATACAGCCGCTGGTGCACTATCACCCGCTTCAGTCATCGTCGCAGGACCGACGACACTCGCCGCTCCATCCAGCTCCGTGCTTACTCCAGCCCACCCAAGTAATCATCTCGCTAATCACGTTAATGGATATCAACCCGCCATACACAGCTGCCCCACCCGACTCGACCACCAGTGGTGGCGCTACGCACATCCGGGACTACCCTACCGATGGTGGCGCACCTCATAACAACAACCCGGGCAATATGGCCGCGCCCTACGTTCAACCCGCCCGGCCAGCTAGCCACAACGCACCGCCATGGCGCCCACCTCCTAGAGCCGGGCCAACGGGCAAATCTTCTGCAGCAATACCCCCAGCCGACCTGCTACTGCCACATGTCCACCAATCAACACTCAACGCCTTGGCTAACCTCGGTAAAGTTCACCGAACTTGGTGACTTGCACCCTGATGCCCCAGCTCCCAACTCAACCCAGGCTACCAAGACACAAGTAGCTTCGACCCAGACAACCCTGGCGTAGCCACATTCACAACCGAGGTGAAGCGGAAAATTATCGACGACTTTGACACCTGGTTACAGTGCTTCCTCGTCTTCTCTCATATCGAACATTCTACTACCC
>LD347718.1:20345-33599 GCA_001465055.1 Ptychodera flava
GTGGGGGGGGCTGTGTTACTGCCGCACAGCAGTCATAAATGCCCGCGGTTTGGCCATAATTTGGGGGGTACTGTCATGGGTCTGCTGCGGGCGACCGGTAACACGTTGCCCGATGCACGGTACCCAGAGCCCGGTACCGCCATCCAGGCCTCAATGACGCCTCGTCACCCCCGCCATGGCAGTGCATGCATAACCCCGGATTTCGGCCAAACACTTGTCTCCGTGTCGTTCCTTTGCGTTAATGGGTGATTATGGCTTTGCTATAATCATTGTTAACGTCTGGAAGGACGCGGGGAAAAGGGTTTTGACCTTGACATGTATGGGTCACCATGCGCCACCTATTCCTACCACTGGCTGGATGCACTTGAGACGTAACCTTATCTACCAACTGCCCTCATTTACTGTTATCAACAAATTGCGTCACCCTTTCCACGTCATTATCCATGCGCATATCAGTGTGAGCAAAGCCATAGCTCGTCCATTTCAACTTTTGCCACGCTCACACCACAAAATTCCTACCCACCCTCCGCAAAAAACAAAAAAGAAAAAAAAGAAAAATAATAATAATAAATAAAGCCTCGCTGCAGGCTAGCAGCTCACAATAAAAGATATTGTACGTCTATATACCGCTTGCTTTATACAATAAAGTTCCAGGGGGGTACTGTCATGGGTCTGCTGCGGGCGACCGGTAACACGTTGCCCGATGCACGGTACCCAGAGCCCGGTACCGCCATCCAGGCCGCAATGACGCCTCGTCGCCCCCGCTATGGCAGGCAGTGCATGCATAACCCCGGATTTCGGCCAAACACTTGTCTCCGTGTCGTTCCTTTGCATTAATACAGGTTTCTGAGAGAATTATTCTCACGTATTTTATCAGGTGTGACTTTCATGGTATTTCTGGTAATTCAGAGGATTTCGTTACAATATTTATGTTCAACATACGGTAGTATTGCATTTAGACAAGGAGGATACACATCTTAGAAGATATTTGTTTATTCTGTCCACAAACATCATTGTTGCTATCCTTACATAAACTAAGGTAATGTGTAGGAGCCTGGTAAAATGATATGGTACTAGTGACGTATTTGTTTAAGTCATGATTTCGCTGCTGTATCCGAATAATGATTCATTTACTGTTTTGCGTTTTGCAATTCTGCTTCTTCTGCTGCTTCTCCTTCTCCTTCTCTTTTTTCTTCTTCTTAAATTTACACTATATTGACCTGAAAAATGCATTATTCTGGCACAAAACATTTTTATACATCGCTACCTCTTTGCATAGAGAGTGTTTCAACAAGTCGGAACTAAGTTTAAAATCTTTTGTTTCCAGTCTAAATTTTCATCACAGTTCCTTTATTCTGCCCTTTACCAGAACGATACTGACCTAGAGGGAGTGACAGTCACCTCCGAAGGCTCGGAAGAAGAAGAGACAGTAAGTCAATATTTTTTTCGAGTGAAAAAAAGTTTCCGTACCTGTTGCATTTGATGTCCATTCCACTGTTTTGTCCTTCAAAAACTTTATCAAAATGTCCTATCATCAGCATACCAATACAATCTGTATGAGTCAAATATATAATGTATTTGTACACACTAACATTACGATATGCTTGCAATGTAAATACTTTGCATTACCTCATACCCAGGGTGAAGGATATGCAAATACGCTTCTTTTAAAAAATGAAACAATGGAAGTGAGTTACTTATTTCAGGAGCGAGGTCACACTTACGTTGAATACATTTATGTTATGATTTCAAAGTACAGAAGCCTTGCATTTACACAAAGGAATACTCATCATAGGAGTTACTCAGTTATTCTCTCCAAGAACATGATTGTTACCGTCTTATTATAAACTTAACTGAGGTATTGTCAAGAAGGCTGGAAATGCAATATGAGATTCGCAGCTCTGTTTTACTTCTTTAATTTATGAATTGGCTGTTAGTATAGAGAACAATTTCCTATCTGTGATGAAAATGGCTACAGGGAGGGGAAGAAAATCCCCGCCCTGCAGCCCTCAAAAATACCCTACTGTAGAGCCATGGCAATGGCCACCAACGCGTAAGCAGCTATTGGTCAAGCGGCTAATGCGCAAGCATACGCAGTGAGTCACAGGGTGACCTGTATATGAACTCACATACATTGCAACATCCTGGGTGGCTATAAGCAGGCGGAAAGCTGTGAAACAGTCTCATTTTTCCGTCACCTGCAGACTACACGTATCTGGCTGCAAAAGACAAGGTTTCCATGGTAATAATTTGATTAGTGGAGTGAACCTCTAAGCATTGCCACAGACTGCAAGGCATTGACTTCAGATTTATTACTCACTGATGGAAATGACAGCTACAAGCTAGAGGCTCTGTGACGTTGCGATCTGCCTGTAACGTCATGACAGCAATTTCAGAAATTTTCTCTGAGCTAGGCTGATCAACTTTCATAGCCTGCTTCATAGTGTGCTTACACATTAGCAGCCTGTTATGTCATGACAGAGGTTTGTCACTCTGCAGCAGGTATATTGCTGTAACATTTGAAATTTCCTCGGTGCTTAAAATGTGTGGGAAGACCATTATTCCAAATATAATGAGCCATTTCAGATGAATGATACTGATATCTAAAGTGTTTACACTTGTATTTTTATAAACAAATAAAGTTCCGGGGGCATCCTGTACCCTATTCCCACCAACAAAACATTCAATATTTATATCACTACGATCTTTATCAATATTTATGATAATATCACAAGATGTTCTGTTATCCGTTTTTTAAAGCGTAAACTCCGACAAAATCATCAAACCATTCTCCTGTAACTAACTGTATGCATCTAATAAAGTGAACCAGGGTGAAGTATTTTCATATGTCTGTTATCTGTTGAGTAGATGACTGTAAATTTAATACAGCTGACTCGTCGCCCACACTCTTCAGACCCAGTTTCTGCAAAGTTGTGTCCCAAAATAATCGCACTGGAACCCTGCTAGCATTTTATGAGAAAAAAATCTGCCCGGTATTTACCCATCTACGCAGTGTATTATCTGACATTATTGTAGTAAGAGGACTGATTTTTAGGTGAATTGGTATACAGAGTAATATGCTGTACGGATTCTTAGGCATAAGCCAACGTCGAAAATTGGTAAATTTATATTTGTTATCATTACTGTCGAAATAAATCACATTTGGAGTCCCTGGCATTTCAGTAACACCTCCTGCAATTACACTACCTAATATATCAAAGATTTTACGCAGCACATTATAAGGTTTAAATTTTTGGCTAGTTTTATCCCATGTCAGGGCAAAGGAAGTAGGATCATTTGCTGCCTTTGTGGTAGCTAAACTTTAATCTACATCTTCCAGACTAGAAAAATCTACAGAATGTTTATGTTCTTGAACAGCAGAAGCGGCTTAGACAAACTCGTTTTCTCGGCCTTTATATTGGAGGACATAATATTTATTATGGTTACTTGAGATCTTAGTATTGTTGCTAAATTTAACATCATGCAGATGTTTGAGCTCAGGATTTAGCCCCGTATTTTATATGTAAGTTACTAGTGACTTATATAATTGTCGTATATACAGTGAAAAACTAAATAATAGCTGGTAATAATGTACAACATAGAGATGAGCATTTCGAATAAAAGCAAAACGGGCGGTCCCGTTACTGCCTATTTTAACCCTTGCATTAACATGACACAGTTTACCAAAATAAGACTACCGGAGTGCACACTTTACAATTCATGGCATAACATAACATCGGTCAAAAATGTAATAAAATATCAAGAAGGTGTCCAGGTAACTACGATATTTATACCCTCAATAAAGTGATTGACATGCAGCGGAAAATCAATTTTGAAATAAGTTTGTCGACAGGTCACGTTTATTTAACACTAACAAGAGATGTTAAAGTTTTTTTAATGCTTCGGATAGCTTCGCCGACCCCGTTGGCTTTTCAAATAAGCCTGAGGACAACCCTGTGATAAAAAGTAGCATGAGTCCAAAACTAGCAGATTTCATGACAGTTACCGAATACATAGTTTATACAGATGTCATTGATAAGACTAAAAATTACATTACGGTGACATGGCAAGGCCGTACATACAGGTGAAACCTCAGACCATCTAGAAATACTTCCTGTTCGTGGTGCAAAAGAAACAGGTGAAAATGTTATATATGACTTTTGGGGAAATGGTGGCTCTACCAAGCCATTGGGTAAGACAGGATACACGAGTTCAATGCGTATTTGGATACCAGATCACGACGGCAAAAATAGTCTATTTCAATAACTGGCCTGCTAGGTTTTATATTGAATTGCTGTAGCTAGTGCTAGCAGAATAGCAGCTTTGCGTACCATCACAAACCATCCTATGACTAATCAACCAGCAATAAATATCATTTCATATTTTTTCTGTTCAGGACTGGGCTGATATTTATCTGAGAACTGAACTGTTGTTGACGCTGATGCTTGCTCTGACGCAATCGTGGTCGCTTCTTCAAGGATTTTTGCATCTGTATCTCTTAATTCAGCCAGATCATGTACATATTTGGCCAGATTTTGTCTTTCCCAATCAGCCTGGAGTAATCTTTTTTCTGACCAGACATTGCGACCATGTTCAAATTTTTCTAGGGTCTTATCATGTCTAATTTTTTCGTCATCATAGCACTGCTGTTTCTTTTAAGCTTTTATCCGATTATGTTTCTGCCTGTGAATACCATTGCATTTAATACAGCACCGAGAGTTGTCATTCCTATTGCTACAGCCATTGCTAATTGCTACTATTGTCTCTATACATTACAAAGTATAAGGTTCTGCAGGAATGATATTTTTCTGTTCAAGGAGATCTTTGGTCGCAGCCGTAGCAGCAGTCGCTCCCCCTAATTTCACTAATCGAGTGAGATTTGGTCAGCTTGGATCACCCACCTCAATCTTTCAGCAATTTGCTAGAGATCATAAGAAATCCCACCTTAGTCCTGCAATTACAATACCGTCATACATTGTTTTTACAACTGTTTTAGTATCCATGATTGCTGTGTGTATATAACACAAAAATAAAATAAATACGTCACTCGCATTAATTCATCTCATACAATGTAGAGGAACCGGTACGCGATCGGGCGCTCAGCTCCGCAGGAGCAGGTAAGGTAGGCGTCAGCTCAAGCAATAGCAACGGCTTACACATAGGCTCACATGTCAGCGGACAAATACACCCAAGATAGCAAGCAGTGAGGGCCCCCAATATAGTCCTATTGCAGTCAATGAAACTCCTATAATTCCTAAAATGAGATAACAATTATTATACCAGCTGTCACACTGTTGTGGAGCTGCCAGTGGGCTTGGGTGTGCCACAGTCATTGCTATCGCAGAGTCCACTTCAGTCTGCTTCTTCTTCATTCGCTTGTTCTGTCTGTTCCATTCTGCTAATTTCTTCCCTGCAGCCACTCTCCCTGGATGCCCTTCAGGAAGGTAATTTTCTCCATGTTGTGTTGCTGTGGGGCTGGCGGGGCCAGCAGGGTCAGTGGCGGGGCCGGTTACAGAGCTTGCGGAGCCATTCAGGTTTGCTGGGTCGGCGAAGTTGAATCCATTCATTTCTGGTACTATTAACCCCTTGACTACCTATGGCGCCGGATATATCCGGCGCCATATTGAATTACCATATACCTTGAGTGCCGGAAATATCCGGCACAGTTAAATAGGCGTATTTGCTTCGTTTTTGTCGCTAAAAAATCCCGTAATTTCGGCGTCGGCACACAGCGCAACTAAGACTGATGTATTCCGATCTGGCCTGAATGTGATTGCGCCCCCGTACGTCCGAGTATGGCCAAAATCTGGAAGCAAGTGTCGTGACCCATGACCTCGACCCTGAAAGGTCAGGCTGATCACAGAAGCATCGCGCTGATTGTTTACAGTTTTCAGAAGTACGGACGATCGCGAAGATGTTTATGGTTTGTTTTTTTTAATGAAATGAAATGAAATGTTTATTTATTGAAAACAAATGATTTATATGTAAATATGTTCTATTAACAGCAATATCCATGAATGAAACTAGAGGAAATACAATTTTTTACTATAAGCCAGTGAAATTTTATAGCAGCCATATTATCAATATGACTGGTCACATGACTGGTCATGTGTTTGCTCATGTGATATGTTGTTCCCTAAAATGTATTTTTAAATATTGTGAATTATTTTTTGATAAATCATAACCATTTTAGATGCATGTTTCTGCAAGGAAGACATAAAGCAGGTGTTTACAAATATAAAATGTGTTGATTTTCAAATACAGAATGATGTCAGATGCTGATGTTTGTGGTTCATTTATTCTGCCTTTTGTGGGAAAATCTCAAATAGGTACATGATAACATCTCTAAATAAAGTAAAGGGTAGTTATTATTACATATATGTAAAGACAATGCCATGAAAATTACAACTATTCAAATTTGCGTCATTTTATGGATTCAAAACACGTCCTGATGCTTCAAATATTCATATTCTTTGCCAACTCTGGTCACATGATGTGTCATGTGATCAGTCACGTGACCTGGAAATACAAAACTTATGTATGAAAAAGTGGGAAATTTCTTGCTGATTCAGAAAATATATGGTTTATTGGCACTTACTTAATTTTTACTCTAAGCAGTGTTCATGCAATGACCACACCTAAGATTTTATCAATATTTCCATAAGGGCCCTGGTATATAGGAATACATTGGCCTTGGTAGTGAAGGGGTTAAACCCATTTTTTTTTTAATCTTCATTTCTACCCGTTGTTAAACCGGTGAAAACTAGAGCAAATAGGGGCCCCAATGTGTAAGCCATTTGTTCTTATATTGGTTTTATTTCACTGTTTAGAATAAAATCCTATTTAAGATCAGAGGCATAGTTTTCTTGATCATCGATTGGAACTAGCTGATTCATTGCACGGGTTGCTAGGTCTATGAAACGTTGAGTGACGGAATTACATATAAGGGAACTGTATTTCGCTTCATAGACTTTAAAGGCTTTATTTACCCTAACGGTATTCCACTTTTCAACATTTTCAATTGAAATCTCCTTGCAAAAAATTACTTGCTTTGACCACTTGCAACGATATAGAGTATTTTTTCACGGTTAGTCACTATTATAGATAGGACATCTGTCGCTGGATTCATAGACGCTGCTGGGGGCCACTGTCGCCGCCACTGCATTTGCCACTACCGCCGATTGTATGAAATTCTCCATTGTTTGCAATATGTTATCTATTCTTAGTAAAAATAAAAAATAAGTTTAGCCCCTTGACTACCTATGGCGCCGGATATCCGGCGCCATATTGAATTACCATATACCTTGAGTGCCAGAAATATCCGGCACAATTAAATAGGCGTATTTGCTTCGTTTTTGTTGCTAAAATCCCGTAATTTCGGCATCGGCATGCAGCGCAACTAAGATTGATGTATTCCAATCTGGCCTGAATGTGATTGCGCCCCCGTACGTTCGAGTATGGCCAAAATCCGAAAGCAAATGTCCGGACCCATGACCTCGACCCTGAGAGGTCAGGCTGATCACAGAAGCGTCGCGCTGATTGTCTGATTGTTTACAGTTTTCAGAAGTACATACGATCGCGAATATGGTTATGTTTTGTTTTTTTAATGAAATGAAATGTTTATTTATTGAAAACAAATTATTTATATGTAAATATGTTCTATTAACAGAAATATTCGTGAATGAAACTAGAGGAAATACAATTTTTTACTATAAGCCAGTGAAATTTTATAGCAGCCGTATTATCAATATGACTGGTCACATGACTGGTCATGTGTTTAGTCATGTGATATGTTGTCCCCTAAAATGTATTTTTAAATATTGTGAATTGTTTTTTGATAAATCATAAACATTATAAATGCATGTTTCTGCAAGGAAGACATAAAGCAAGTGTTACAAATATAAAATGTGTTGATTTTCAAATACAAAATCATGTCAGATGCTGATGTTTGTGGTTCATTTACTCTGCCTTTAGTGAGAAAAATCTTAAATAGGTACATCTATAAATAAAGTAAAGTGTAATTATTATTACATATATGTAAAGACAATGCCATGAAAATTGCAACTGTATTCAAATTTGCGTCATTTTATGGATTCAAAACACGTCCTGATGCTTCAAATATTCATATTCTTTGCCAACTCTGGTCACATGATGTGTCATGTGATCAGTTACGTGACCTGGAAATACAAAACTTATGTATGAAAAAGTGGGGAATTTCATGCTGATTCAAAAAATATATGGTTTATTGGTACTTACTTAATTTTTACTCTAAGCAGTGTTCATGCAATGACCACACCCAAGATTTTATCAATATTTACATAAGGGGCCTGGTATATAGGAATACATTGGCCTTGGTAGTCAAGGGGTTAGACCTGTACCCAAAATACAGTATCAGCACAGTCGGGAATGTGAGGAGAAGAAGAATATGTGGCAGAAGACTGTTTATATCTCCTCCATTAAAATCTATCTGTACATATAGAGACACATATTGCAGTCATGAGTACAAGTAACACATTCCCGATGACCTTTCAGCTGAATAAGTCCCCCTTTTTCAACTTCCTCGAGAAGTTCTGGTTGAAGTATGATTTAGTTAACTGCCATGAGCCACAGACAAGTGACTGAATCTGGGTGGTGCCCGCCGACCAAGTGCCACAGGCCAAGTGCCTGTAAGTCAAACGGTTCATTGTAAGCACAAACGGTTTCACAGGCATGAAGAAGTTTGTGTAGGTTCTTGGGTGAGACTCCAGGTTATTCCAATTGTTCTTGGTTCGGTGGATAATAAGCTTTTCAAGTTCCTCCTCCCGTTGGAAATTTACAGGGCCGACTGTTTCTGTATCAATCTTCTGATTAAGTATATTCTTGAGAAGGGAAGACGAGAGTGGGCCACTAATTATCAAATATGGAAGTTTGTAGTCATCACAAATTTCTAAGAAAGTGTCTTTGAACTGCTTTCATATGGTCTGGCCCAAGTCTGAATATTCTGCCTGCAATATTTCCAAGACATGTCTTTGAATATGATAATGAAACTGTGGCAGATAGTCAGGTGGCTTAACAAAAATATCGTTACACGGATGACAAATGTGCCAAATTTGCTACAGGTGTTCGCATATATGTGTACATCAATATTAGCTATTGCTCCAAAAATTTTGGCCACCGGAAAGGCTCGATGACGTCATAAATTGAAAATGGCCGCCATTATAAGGCTTAAAAATGGTAAAATACGTCTAATTCAGGCAGTTTTCAACATTTTGTTAATAAACCGACACAAACATCCCAAATTACAAATACAACATAAAATTGATGCAAATCAATTATTATGATGATGTCATAAATCCAAAATGGCTGACCAAATTATCCCCCATATTATCGTCTGATAATGTTCAAATACTGTTAATTAAGCCTGTTTCCAGCATTTTATCCCCTGTACTGAAATTAACACCCCAAATTATAGACAAAACATATAATTGATACAAATTCATTATTGTGATGACGTCATAAAAGCAAAATGGCGACCGAAAATTACAAAATGACCTATTATGAAGTTCACTGTGCTTAGTAAAATAGCCAATTTACGTGACAAAATAATACTTCAAAGGTAATCTACAATTTGTCTTGATAATCCATAAACTCAAAATAAATGATGAATGTACGAAAAATTAGCCAATAAGCCCAACACAAATTACAAAATATTATAAAATTATTTATTTTCAACAATGACCTCTGTCTGAAGAACTGAACCAATATAAAGGAAATAAAGTTATCTCATAGGTTCTACCTTTGAAGGTGTTACTTTATAGTGAGTAGATCAATAGTGATGTAATTTCATGATAACGAAAAACATGGCGAGAAACCTGTAAATAAATCATGCCTTGACCCTGGTCATGTGACCTTGGTCCCTGAAAAAAGGTTTTATGTTTGTGATTTTGGTCTAGACTTTTGCTTCCTTTGTTTCAGAAGCCTCTTTCGTTTGAATTTTCTTGGATTTTTATGTCTCGATGTGTGGTGACATAGTTTTGTGCTACAGTTACTGTAGTTCTTTTTCTGGAGGATGTGCCGGCCTGAAAAAGATCGTTCGGTCAGGGTTTTATGAACAAAAAGAAGACTATTTTTTGCTTTTTGAATCTAGCTTAGCTTACTTTTTGAATTTTATGAAAAGCGTCTTTGCCTTTCGTTGTGCACTTACCAGACTGGTTAGGAATTCAAAGATGAAGGAAACTGCAAAAAACGTGACCAGACGAGTTTTGCTGTTTGGAAACCCAAAACATAAAAACATAAAAAATTACCAAGAAGAACATAAGCAGAAATGGAAGGTTAAACAAAGATAAGAACTCAGAAAGATTCTCAGATTCATCAACAATCTTGCAAATCAAACCTTAATCAAAGCATTAAGTAAAGGCTTGAAATTTATTCCCACTCTGGAGTGTCTAGAAAAATTGTCGTATGAGATATCAACAAATTTATTCGCATCATAAGATTATGATATATCATAAGAAACAATCAATCAATCAATCAGACATCTGTTCAAAGATAAGTACATGTTCAACACTAGTAACCGCGGAAAACCCAAAAATTGTAAAACTGTCTCGAAACAACTTACATCGATAGAGGAAATTCCATTCGCTACCCACTTCAGAAAGAATATGACTCTGGCAGAAAAGACTGTCCTGAACAATCTGTCTAAAAACAAACAAATCTTAGTGAAACCCATCAATAAAGGATGAGGCATAGCAATTGTGAATAAGATAAATGACATTAAAGAAAGTTATAGACAGCTGCGAATTGAAAAATGTTCACTAATACACTTGGCGACATTGTCTATACAGTGGATATTGTATACGAAATCATTTATCTGCGACAAGAAGATCATTGACGAGGTGATTTACAGTTTCCCCATTTCCATAAGTAGAATAATTTGTACACCATGATGGTATCTCCTGCCTAAAATACACAAAACTAAAGCAGAAGAAACAATCATCACCCAACGTCTCAATAGAAATGGCTGCTCAAGCCCAATAAAACAAATGTCGGAATTTCTAGACCTTGTCATAAAACCAATCGTCCAAAACGACTTAAATATGCCAGGGACACAAAAAACTTTATTCTCTAGGTAGAACCAATTAAAAAAACAAGCAAACTCTATTCTGGTAACATAAGACGTGGTATCAATATAGAAAAACATGCCAAAAATGAAGCCATAATGCAGCGATCGTAGCGTTGGACTCTGAAAAAGTACTGCCAACTGGTATTATACAAAAACCCACCATCAATGTACATGAAAGCCTTGACTGTCGATTATTCTGAAACGCAACATATTTTAATTCAACTTAGAAAAGTACAAACGAATCTATGGATGCAGTATTGGCTCACCAGAAATAGCTGATATCATATACCATGAAACGGAGAAAGTTATATTAAATTCCAAATCCGGTCAAATATTCGTATGGAAATTTAAAAGGTGACATGTTCATGGTTTACACAGGAATCGATCATCAACTTTTAACATTCAGAACATTTGTCGAGGTGTGCAACACCCTGTACTCTACGTTCAACTTGGGAATTCATAATTGAACATTCTATCGACAAAATCTCATACCTTGACGCAATTGAGAGAGATGGCTCGATTTTAAAACGAACAAAAAACCATCTGACGATATTTATCTGCCACCGACTTTCAAATGCTTAATTGAAGGTGAATCACTCAGATATGTACATGCAACAACAATATGGACTTTATAAAAAGGTCAATTTCTCAACGCAAAATTTTCAACAAAGAGATTACAAAAAGAAAGACATAGCTTTTATAAAAAAGAATGTTACAAAACGTCAGCCATCCTTCATCAACAAAAGTAAGAGTAATGATGTAACAAAATACTAGTCAGCACAACCTCATCAAAACCAGCCTAATCAAACAATGTGATAAGAATCTGGAAAATTATGAAGGGCGATTAAACGCTGGCCATGGTTTTCCAGAAAACCTATAATAACGTATAAAAGGAAGAAAAACATACAATATATCCTCCTTCAAGCAAAATTCAAACACAAGGAGAGTACAAATGAACGGTCTGAGCAACAATTCACGCAAAATTCTGACCAAAACGTAATTATTTATAGCATCTGTCTTTGATGAACATTGGCTATCATTAAAATGAGCATGTGGGAATACAAAACCATTCAAGTGACTGAAGAAGGCATCCAACTTTGGCCTGAAACGCCGCTAGGAGGAATAACCAACATAAAACCTTATTTCCGGGACCAAAGTCACATTACGAGGGTCAAAGCACTATCGATTCACTGGTTTCTCACCATTTTCCCTTATCACCAAACCACATTGATCTACTCACTATACCGTATCACAAGCAAAGGTAGAACCAGTGTGTGAAGTTGCCTTCATTTCCTTTATATCGATTCGATTTTTCAAACACAAACCATTTTTAATAATCAATAATCTCATAAGAGTTTGTTACTTGTGTTGAACTTATTGGCTAAGTTTTGATACGTTTATACTTTTATGTTAAGTTTACGGAATATTAATACAAATTGTACATTACTTTTATACTATCATTTTGTCACGTAAATGGGCTATTATACCAAGCATAGTAAACTTCATAATCGTTCATTTTGTAACTTTCGGTTGCCATTTTGGTTTTATGACGTCATCTTAATAATTAATTTGCATCAATTATCTGTTTTGTCTGTAATTTGGGGTGTTCATTTCAGTTCAGGTGATAAAATGCTGAAAACAGGCTTCATTAACAGTGTTTTAACATTTTTAGACAATGTTATGGGGGACATTTTGAATTTGGTCGGCCATTTTGGCTTTATGACGTCATCATAAGAATTAATTTGCATTAATTCAATGTTTTATTTATGATTGAGAATGTTTGAGTCAGTTTATTTACAAGAATAGTGAAAACTGGCTGAATAAACTGTATTTTACCATTTTTAAGCATTATAATGGCGGCCATTTTGAATTTATGACGTCATCGAGCCTTTCCGGTGGCCCAAATTTTTGGAGCAATAGCTAATTTTGATCTACACACATATGTGAACCTCTGTAGCAAATTTGGCACTTTTGTCATCCGTGTAACGATCTTGCTGTTTTTTGTTGCTAAGCCACCTGACTAAGACGCTGTCACCAAATGCTGCCGAAACGATCTTTTTCTCTTTCTTCCGCTTTCCCCAACACCTCTCATTCAAGAAAAAGTCAAGCGTTTAATTATAGTTAAGTCACAAATAATGCAGTTTGTGCTCCCC
>LD347718.1:33608-46597 GCA_001465055.1 Ptychodera flava
CCCTGGTTGCACTAGTGGCAGCGACCGCGCATTGTAAACTAAGAGTATGTTCTAAGGACAGGTTCTGAAATTCAATGCTTGTCACCCTCCCAACATAAAAGTCGGCAATGGTTCTAGGAAAAGTTGCATCAAATTCTGGCACATGTGTCGCCAAAGGCCACTGCCAAATTTATTGCATCGTAACTCTTACCGCTTCCACTTGGTCCGTTTATGAATATGAATGACATTTTTGTGATATCTATATCATAGAAAATTTCCTTTAAAAAGAAATTATAGGATAATATATAATAAAGTTTGTGATGGAGAAAGTTGTCAATGAATATAAGATAAGCTGGCTGGCCGATATATTGGAACTTGATTTGAATAGGGACCTAGACATGGAACTATCTATACACCATGTATCACTCAGATATAACAGATTCTTCAGGGCATGGATTTGTTCTAGAAGACCCCTTAAGTGGCCCTGGCGGTGTTAGACCGATTTCAATCACTGGGCAAAATGCTTTATATACAACAATATATACAAATATACTGATTCTGTACATGTGTCAAATGCGTTAAGTATACACTTACGTATACTAATAAAATGCAAACCCACAGTGTACACTAATAGTGCAAAGATCTGCATTACGTATACTCATGATCAGCATAGAAATACGCTATGCATATATACATATTTGAATGTTCCATATACAAAGATGTACGTTGAGCAATTAATATTGTGTTCTATATACGTCAATATACGTAAATATACTAAGCGCATATCAAGCATTTTGTCAAGTGAATGGTCTTAGAGACATCTTAATAGATAAATAGGAAGAAACAGTCGGGCGCCAGATTTTATTCCAAGAAAACGTATTACCACAAAAAGCGGCGTCGCCTACTAAAATCCTTCCATGGGTCAAATTAAAAAAAAAGATTTTCCTGAAGTGAAACGAGTAAGTGACATCGCGGACGTGAACATGGAAGATATGGCTGAAAAGAGAAAGATGTACAGAGTTCTTACAGAAATGGAAGTGAAATGGGAAGATCCAAAAGACGAACAAAGTATGCCGCAAACTCGTCCATTTTATGTTACCTTAAAAGATATATACACAAAAGACGGCGGACGATCGGATATACAACGTCAATTAAAAGATCTCTACGACCATATGCTTGAAACAATTGAAAATTTTGAGGGTTCTGGTCTCGTTCTCAAGGAGATAGTTTTTTTCAAAGTTCTCAAGGAGATAGTTTTTTTCAAAGTAGTTCTAGTAGAAGTTCTATACGGGGCTGGCGGTGCGGCAAACTTCCTTCTGCCTCAGTGGTTAAAAAATAAGCATTGTGTCAGTGATCTGATTCTTGACCAACTCTTTGGGTTGGAAGCAGTGGCCGACTGGTTTTGTGTGAGGCCTAGCAGCTAGGCGATGTTGCCGTGAGTGTGTGTGTGGTGGTTCAAATCCCGTTTGGGGTTATAGTAAAAAAATTAAATTCCTTGTAACGGTGCTGGCACCAGCCACTGCTTTCAGTATGCTGTCGTGCCACGCCTGAAGTTAGCTGCGGCTGAGTTACGAAAGAAGAAGGGTTGCCAGACAAGAACTGGTAGACATATGAACATTTGTGGCCGAATACTGTTGGGATGGAATACCATTTCCAACACCCCCCGAGGCTGTCATGTTCGAGCGCTTTGAGCAGCAAAATTGAGGGCTGAAACTCATAGTATTTCAGATTTATGGAAGTGATCCTGACCTGTTCGGCATAACTCTCACTTACAGCTGTACCAGTGCCAGTGGTGGCGCGGCGGCCGAGGTGGCGCAGATGGCTGCTGCGACAAAGATAGCCAATATCTTACTGATAGTTGGCGACCCTTTGGCAATGGACAGTGGCTCACGCAACAGCAGCGACCCTTCGGAATGCAACAGCGGCTCACGTGATAGCCACTTCGTAGCAATTACTGCATTAAGGCGATACCAAAGGATTCAAATTGCTAAGCAACAGTTGCTAATGAAAATGCAAAGTTTTCATGGTTTTCTTTGCATAATAAAGATTTACAGAACCATACAATTACAAAATAAGCAGGTTTGTCGCGTGATTTGTCAGTGATGTCAAACATATACAAATTTTCGCAAGTCTATTTTAAAATGTTTCAGCTCCAACAAATCTACACCAAATTTTCCAAAATTTCACAATGTAATACATGAGATACATGTTTAGAGCCCCTAGCATGGATTAGGTTATCTGTTTAAGTACAAACGAATTTTAAGAGGAAAATATCTGCTGTGTCATTTAGTGAAATTTTGAAGGGTTTTACGGTGATATCTCATAAACGGCCCAGAATTTTTAGAAACGTATGCTTATCTATATTCTCATCTATGACTTAATAATCGTACCAAAAATCAGCTAAAATAATTGACAATTGAGAGAGTTGAAAGATTTTGAGCATTTTCAAAATACCAGGAGTCGAAAATCCATAGAAAACAACGAAACAGTAAGCTTTTGCACGTGCAAAAGTGCGCGTTAGGAACGTGGCCAGCGATAGCAACCAACGCGCTCTTTGAATCCTTCGGTATCGCCTTAAATCCTCTTCTTAATTCTAATATTAATCGTAAGAATAAGCACAGATAGAAGTGTATTTCTATGGCTAATTGGCGAGGTTATGAAGTCAGTGCACTGTGCGAAAGACACCCCTCAGCCAGTCGTCCTATGGAGGTGTGTCAGTTCGAAGGGCATCGGAAGAAGGTAACTTGCGCCTGTGTCAGCTATGCAGATACTGAGGCAATCATTGAGAAGGACTACGGCCGGCACATTCCAATTTGTCTTTCTTATGTTATGATTGATCGATGGCAACCGCTGCCTGACAGCCAGCCTAAAATTTACTATCAAAGAACAATAACGGGCACAGACTGTTTTACAGAATCTCTAAAGGATATGAAGAAAAGGGCTGCGATGTATTTGAAATCATACTATTGGAAACTCCTAACAATGAAAGATACTTCACTATATGGGAGCCCGACCTGTGTTGCATGTGAGAAGGGTGCCACACACCGAACTGCCTTCAACTGTGAGGGATGCCGCCAGTTGAGATCATTCCTATCTACTTTCACAATCTCAAGAGATATGATGGTTATTTTATAATGAAAAAAATTACATGAACTGGATGTCGGCCGGGACCCTTCGGACCTTGCAGTTCACGCTATAGCAGCAGTCCACAGCCCAAAATCATAGCTAAGACTTCTAATGGAGGCATTGTGTGTCTTATGAAAACATTTAGCTTTAGTGCTTCAATTGTTGTCAGTGGGGAGTGGCCGAACCAGAAGAGAGAGACAGTGAAACGTTTCTTTTTGATAAAGTTTATGGACAGTGCCAAAAGTTGGCAAAGACTGTGCCAGAGGATTGATGGGTGGCTGTACCACTTTCGCATCGAGAGATTCAAGGTGCGAAAGGTTTCTTCCCATATGAATACTTAGACTCGGTTGACAGACTGGAAGAGGAGGAGCTCTCACCGAGAAACCAATTTCATAGTGGACTGACCGAAGATGGGATTTTGGAGTCTGAATATAAGCATGCATTGCGAGTATGGCACCAAGTGGGATGCCTGAGGATTCAAGATTATATGGAATTCTATTGTGAGACATTCTCCTTCTGGCAAATATATTTCAAAGTTTCCGCAACACATGTTTAGAAGCATATAAGCTAGACCGGGCCCACTATATGTCCGCGCCTGGCCTGACATGGGATGCTATGTTACTTTTCACCTGTCAGGCAATAAGTTTAAACTCATTCAGGACCCGAAGCAGATGACTTTCATTCAGAGAGCAATTCAAGGTGGTATCAGTCAGTGTAATATTCAATACTTACAGACAACAGCTCCCAATCCGGCCTTCCAGGTCGCAGGCGCTGCTGCCGCTGGTGCGAATTGGGACCCGGAGGACGCTAGAGCTGTCACAAGCAGGAGGGCTACAGATGGAGGCACCACCGACCAAAATAAAATATCTTGATACAAGGGAGGGCGCTCGTATGAATCCACAGGAGTGCCACGTCTTTACGATGGCTCCTGAACTTCGTTATTTTTTGCTGGTTCCCTGGTGGCTTTTGAAGATTATTACTAGTCTGAAATATGATATGCAGTTAATTTTAAGTCCCTGAGCTATTCTAAATGACGAAAGGACACCGAAGACGACGGCAATCCTCAAAAACTCTGACCAGTCCCAGGGAGAGTGGGGCGGCACTGAAACGCTCTAAGATGGCGGTAGCTGAAAGTGTTGAAACCAGTCCAGGTGTTGATTGCGACAATAGTGATGGCGAAATTCTTGAAAGTTCATTCGACCAAGCTAAGTGTAAAGAGAAGTCTAATCTTACATTAGAGATGGTCTTTACAAAGCTAATGAGTAAGTTGGACTCAATTTCTGCTGAATTGCGAACTGAAATTCGATGCGTGAAACAAAGTCTGTCGCACCTGGACGATACCGTCACAGGCCACGATACGAGGATTTTTGCAGTAGAGAGTGAGATAGGATCTTTGCGAAAAGATATGGAGGACATAAGAGATAGACAGAACACCTCTGAACAGTATAATCGAAGATATTTATTGGAAATACATGGGCTTCACACAGAAAGTGGATCTTTTGATGAAATTGCTCTTGCTGTATGTAAAATAGCGGAGGCCACAAGTGTTGTAATGTCCGTCAACGATATTGACAATTGCCATCCTATACCATGCTCTAGCCAAGGTTTACCTGTACACGTGGTGAAGTTCAAGTCAAGCTACCTAGCCAGTAATTTCTACGCTGCGAGAACAAAATTACGACTGGTCAAGAATGAAGACGTGGGAATTTCTGCACAGTGTAGGCGAATCTTCATAAATGAAAGTTTAACAAAGGATAACGCGGAGATTTTTAAGAGAGCAAGAAAAATGTGCAAGGAGCGAAATTGGTATAGAGCATGGACGAAGTATGGGGTGACGTTTCTGAAGACCGTGAAAGGACCAAGAGCTCTCAAGTTTATCGAACTGAACATATAGTGACGGTCTCTGAAGACGAGTGTTCTGTCGTCTGGTACTAAAATAATGTACTTGTGTATTTGGAAATTCGCCATATAACAGTATGAACATGAAATTTGTTGTTTGTCGTTTTCGATTCCATATCGTCGACATTGTTGCAACGTTAGCCATCAATTTTTATATGGCCACCAGTGAGAGTCATGTTTAGTATATCTCAATTTTTTGCGCCCAAAGTTTTCCTCAATGTGTCTTTCCTTCATCTATGTTGTCTCCCTGTTGTTTTGCTTGTTCCGCTGTGTTTTTCGTTTATGTATTTTGTCGCTTGTCAGGTTTAATTCAAGGCTTTTTTCGGCTTTTATGAAGTCGTTTTTCATCGCCAGCTTTGTGAAGATGTTCAAGAGGGAACCATGTGTAGAGTTGAAGTTTTCTCTGTTTCCAATTTTTAGTTTCAATATCAAATATCGTACAGTTTTGTTACAGCCACAGATATGAGTCAGAACTTTAGGATTATCTCTCTCAATGTGAGAGGTCTGCGTGACGTTACCAAAAGGAAAGATGTTATGAATGGGTTATGCAAGAAAAACGCATCAATTTATTGTTTACAACAGACACATTGTACCGTAAATGACATTACCAGGTGGCGTTTGGAGTGGGGAGCACCTGTCTTTTTCAGTGCCGGGGACATGAAAGGTAGAGGGGTCATGATTTTATTTAATAATAATTTTGAATATAAATTGCATTCACAGCAAGGTGATACCAAATGCCGCTACGTTCTGTTGGATCTCACAGTGGAGCACATTCGGTTCACATTAGTTTGTCTGTATGGTCCAAACGAAAATTCTCCCGAGTTTTTTCTCGATTTGAAAGAAAAAATTAGCTCTATCGGCAATGATTCTGTTATGATGGTAGGAGACTAGAATGTAGTCAGGAATTTTCACTCAGATACAGATGGCCGCACTCGAGACGCACATACGTCTGTGCACCACGAAATAGATAGTATTTGTAATGAATATAACCTGGTTGACATTTGGCGTATGTTCAATGAGGAATCCCGACAGTACACATGGCGACGGCATAACCCAACCATCATTCAAAGCAGGTTAGATTATTTCCTTGTAACTCCTGATTTTGTCTCAATGACTTCTACAGCAGATATTAGTGTCGGTTTCGTAGTGACCATTCAACAATTTCCATTTCATTAAGTTTCAACCGCAATGAACGTGGAAGGGGTTTTTGGAAATTCAACACTGCTTTGCTGCGGGATCGAGCCTATGTCCAGTTAGTAAAGGATACAATTTTAGAAACCGTAGATGAATATAAAGATGAAGAAAATCATGGAACGGGGAAGTTTAGTATTTCTGATTAACTTTTTTTGATGTTCTAAAGATGAAAATAAGGGACGCTACGATCCCCTTCTCTGCTAGGAAAAAGGCGGAGCATCTTCAGGCAGAGGAATCAATTCAATTAGAAGTTGAACAGCTTGAATCACGAATACAAGTCTCACCATCACAGGAACTCAGTGAACAACTACTCTTGAAGCAGGAGCAGCTTGTTGATTTACGTTGCGAGAAAGTTGAGGGCAGTCGAATTAGGGCACGGGCGAGGTGGTCTGTAGAGGGGGAGAAGCCAACAAGTTATTTTTGTTCTTTAGAAAAGCGTAATTATATCAATAGGATGACAGGTAAGCTTCATCTCGGCGATGGAACGCATACAACTGATGATAAGGTCATTTTGAAGGCACAAGCTGATTTTTATACAAATTTATACTCAGTTCCCGAAACTCTAGACTCTGGCGATGATTCGTTTGATGATTTCATGTCTCATGAAGAGACTTTACCAAAGCTCAATGACTTTGAAAAAGAATCTTTGGAGGGGATTTTGACCGAAGACGAGTGTAAGCAAGCCCTTTCAGCAATTGCAAACAACAAGTCACCGGGTACAGACGGTTTCCCCGCAGAGTTTTACAAGTTTTTTTGGCCGGATATTGGTTGTTATGTTGTTGACGCTTTAAATGATGCCTATCGCTCTGGCCATTTTTAGGTTTCTCAAAAACAGGGTATTATCACTTGTATTCCCAAGCCAGATAGGAATAGATGTTTGTTGAAGAACTGGCGGCCTATCACCTTGCTTAATACAGATTATAAAATTACTTCTGGTGTCATCGCCAGTCGCATGAAGAAGGTTTTACCAACTATTATTCATTCTGATCAGAAGTGTTTTCTTAAGGGTAGATATATAGATGAGAACACAAGGTTAATCTATGACGTGTTATTGACGTCACAGATAGATAATGTCCCAGGCTTGCTCATTTTGTTAGATTTTGAAAAAGCTTTTGATACCTTGTCCTGGAAATTCATAGATAAAGTTCTCCTCCGATTCAATTTTGGTACTTCATTTCGTAAATGGGTGGAGTTTTTTTATGCAAACATAACAAGTTGTGTCATTAATAATGGTAATTTCTCTCATTTCATCTCTTTAGAGCGAGGTGTTCGTCAAGGTGATCCCCTTTCACCTTATCTTTTCATTACATGTGTGGAAATTCTCGCACATGAAATTCGAGCAAACCTAGGCATTAAAGGTATTAGGTTAAGAGAGAAAGAGTTTTTACTTGGTCAATATGCAGATGATACGTTCTTATTCTTAGATGGTTCTAAAAATTCTTTGAGAAACCTTTTGTATGTTTTGGAGTCCTTTTCATGTATTTCTGGTCTCCGTATAAATTATGATAGAACTAAGTTAGTATGGTTTGGCTTCAAACGCCACTCTAGAGACGTTCTCCTTCCAGACAGAGATCTAACATGGACGGATGATTGTTTTAATGTATTAGGGATAAGATTTAGTGTAGATATTGAAAGGTTGGAAGAGTTAAATTTCTCGCAAAGGGTGAAAGATGTGTCACTGTTGCTTGATAAATGGTCATGGCGTCCTTTCACTCTGTGTGGGAAAATAACCATTGTGAAGACGCTTGCATTATCTAAGTTGATTCATATTTTTTTTATTCTCCCCCACATGCTGGAAAACTTAATGCATTCCTTAATTCGTACCATTTATAAATTTATTTGGAGCTCAGGACAAGATAAAATTAACAGATTAAGGCTCTGCTCTGACTTTAAGCAAGGGGGTTTGCGGATGACACATATTCCAACTTTTGTACAAGCTATTCATGCTTCTTGGATCCATAGATTAATGCATAATCAGGATTGTCAATGGGCTCATCTATTTCAAGCCTTGACGGGGATTAGCCCTGATTGTCTTGTTTATTTCTCAACAGAACAAGTGGGAGAGTTTGCTAAGAAACGTTTTATTAATCATAAATTTTGGTATTCGGCCTTATTCAGTTGGTCCAATACTCTTTCTAAGACAAGCAGTGTTGGTGTGCAAAATCAGTGTATCTGGTTTAATCCTGAAATCAAAATTAACAATAATACAGTCTTTTACCCTAATTGGTACCAACATCGGGTTATTTACCTTTCCAATCTAGTAGATCAGGTTCATTCTTGAAATTTGCAGATTTTTGTAACAAGTATAATTTCACACCAAATTTTCTTGAATACTATGGTTTAATTAGTGCCATACCAAGGTCTTGGGTGAGAGAGATACGTGGGCCGGGAGTTTCAAATCAACAAGTAACATCGCATCTAAACGTTTTCCTTCCAAAGGGTTCTAGCAAAAAATGTGGAAATTGCTTTTTGGTAAACTAAAGTTTAACATGTATTTTGCTCTGCCATTTGCCATTACAAGAGATTGTACCTTGCATAATTTTCAATTCAGAATTCTCTCTAGAATCCTTACAACCAATAGGTTTTTGAAAATTAGACAGATTGTCGACTCAGACAGGTGCAGTTTTTGCGGAATTTATACGGAGAGTCTTGTTCATCTGTTTTTTGAATGTGAACATATTCTCGAGTTTTGGCATCAGATAGAGTTGAAACTTCAAAATTCTTGCGGTATCACCATTGAATTCTCACCGTTAGAAGTTCTCTTGGGCATAACTTCTAAGCCCAATTCTCCGTACACAAAGTCACAATCGTATGCGTTGAATTATTTTCTCCTGTTAATTAAAAAAATTATTTTTAAATGTAGATATGCAAAAGTCACGCCTAATTTGGCTGGTTTAGGTTCCTACTTAATGACTGTGCAAAAATCAGATATTGTACAAAAAAAATGTTATGCAAAATTATCTTCATAGTCAATATTGGGATTCTTGTAATCTGTAATAAATGTAATGTACACCTTTTTCTGGTCAGTGACAATAAAAAAAAAATATCTTGATACAATCTGTGGATGGGCAATAAGTCAGCCAATGCCAATGGGAAGACTTCATTGGATGACGAAGGAAGAGTGGTTCGCTCGTTCTTGTGCCTGCATGGTGGGCAGATTTCTGCCCTGTTTTCTAGAAGTAGACCTACAAAGTTCGGCCGAGTTACATGAAGAAGATAGTGATCTACCTCTCGCACCACATCATTATGAATTTCAGAGGCAGGCACTGAATGAAAACCCAATCATACTCACTGAATTAGCATGGATTAATGCCTGTACTTTAGCTGAAGAGTGCATATACAGATGAATACAGTCAAGAATACATTGCTTGTATTCAGCAAGACTGTATTCATTTGAATTCATTTGAATTTAGGTGTATTATTCTATAATACAGGCAAATAATTAGAGTGAATTATCTGTATTATTGCGTTTAGATGCAGTGAGGGCACTCGAATGATTATGAGTCTCCTGCACAAAGAGAGATATGTTTTACATTACAAGTTACTTGAATTCCATCTTCAAATGGGGATGTGGCTGAAAAAATTCATCAAGCGCTTGCTTTCGAAGAAGCGCCGTGTCTCATGGAATATATCGACTTTAACACTAAAATGAGGGCAAAGGGGTGAACCTACTTTGAAAAGAATGTCTATAAACTGATGAATAATGCAATGTTTGGCAAGACAATAGAAGAAGTTCAAAAGTACAGAGATGGTGATGCCTGCGACAGTGCCCTACTTGAACTGAATTCCAATGAACATCGGTATGTAAAGCCAGTTTTCATGGGCTTGACAGTACTTGGAACTTTCTAAGCTGCTAATGTATGACACGCATTACAATTACTTTCGAAAGCGATTTCCTGGAATCCGATTAGCGTACATAGATACTGATAGTTTTAGTTACAGTGTGCCCCTCCCCTCCCCAGATATAACTTTCAATGACACAGTTCGGAAAGTTGTAGAACGGAATGGTAAGGAATCGACATATCATACTAGCGGGATAGGTTCTGCGAAGGCCCAGATTTCCCAAAGATTAATAAAAAGGTGATAGGCAAATTTAAAGATGAATTGAATGGGGAACAGGTTCTCGAATTCGTCGGAATTCGTTCAAAAGTGTATGCCTTCCATACCTCAACTTCGGTCACGAAGAAAAATAATGGGATAAATGATGTCTGTGTTCATAAACATCTAAACTTTGAAGACTATAAAGATCTGTTTGAAACTGGGGTAGAGCCAGAGGAGGCACATTTTGTACAGTTTATTCAAAGACCCAGTTATATCTGGAGTGAAAAGCATAGTAAAATCATGATGGCGGCCAATGACATCAAACGCGTACAGTTATATGATCCAGACACGGGCGAATGGCTGGTAGAAACTAGGGTGGGTCAGCGACCAAGCAGCTATTGTGCAGGCAGTGAAGCCCTCTAAAACAGTATAGGCTTTAGTTTACTATTCTCAACAGAGACCATTGCATCGCTGATAACATAGCCATGGGCAAATAACAAATCATTGTGGGCGTCGGCGCTCCGGACTGATGTATCTTTTTTTTGGATTTCAAGTTGCAAACCATCTTTTGTGTTAATTACTGTTAGACCATTTCCATGAAATTTGATATTTTTATAACTGCGTAGATCAATAAACAAACAGAATCGGTTCCTCAAATAATCAACTTCATCCATGTCAATTTCACATCAATCTGTATCTTCCGCAAAATACCGGCGTGTTTTGGACCAAATATGATGCAAAACCATCTTCTGTGCATATATATTATTTGCATTACCCTCAATTGAGACAGAAACGGATTCGATGGCCGGATTAATGAAACGTTCGCTATTCAATTCTGACTATTTCTGATCTTTAGTGACAACTAGCAGAATCTCTCTCATGCTACACCATGGTATATTAACATTTTCATTTATAATCCTGTCCGATTCATTGAATTGGATTGTTTTAAAGTTGTTAGGAAGTTCATACAGAAAACTCGTACCATTGTTGTAATATCCGGCTGTATCTCTCGCAAGGACATCACACTTAATTGTTTCATACTCCATATGAATGTTTTCCAATTTATAACTTGCTGTGTCACCATTTTCACTGACAACTAATTGAGTGGCAGGTGCAAGTGTAATTTTCCATAGTTTTGCCTCACTTGGAATATGAGTAACCACATGATAGGTCCTTTCTGCCTTCGTTCCCTGTGGTATTTGGCTGCTGTAAAATGGTAACAATGATCTATCGTACGGCATTTTCTTTTCATGTAATGTATATAGTAAGTCAGAAGAAAAAAATTCACAGTCAGAAGAAAAAACATAACATCTTCACATAAATATTTCCATCTGACTGAATATAAAGCGATTACCTGTGTCGCGAATAAGTTGAAGGACCCAATATTCCTGGAGTGATGAGCCTCCTGATCATCCTCAACATCCTGAAAGACGTTTATGAATTCTAGATGCTTTAAGAAATTAGTCTTTAGCATTCCTTGATGAAAGCTAAAATGTTATGATATAGGTTATCATCCTCTAGTCTCACACCTGGATTTGCTTGGAGGATATGTCAATTTACAAGCCAGAGTTTACACCATTCCAATTCGACAGAGAAACCAAAGAGGTCTTTATTTGTAGAAAGAAACTTGCAATATTCTTTTCGCCAAACATGATGGGGTGGGCACAGTTCCATATACCAATACATAATTTTATTTACTATGACTAATGTTAAACCTGTCAAAAGTATCCATAACTGTTTTCCAACGAACCCGACCACAGATCCTGCTGTTTTTAATAGAAAACTGACAAGGGAGCCTATTAAACCGGGTATTGCGGCAGCTCATTTTGTGGCCAGGGTTTTTAACCATTCACCAAACTGCTTGACAATTTCCTTTGCTTTTGTGTAGCTATCGCGTGAGCCTTTGAGAGGGCCTGAGGCGTTGTTTGACCCTGAGCCGCCAGTTCCTGAGCCAACAGCCGACTGCCCTACTTTAGTGACAGCCAGGGTAGTTGTTAATATCATCATTCCAAGGGCAGTCAGTAATGCAGCGATTGTTATACCATTCCATTTAAATAACTCTGCCAGCTTTAGCTTGAGTGACAATCCTGGATCGGAAATTACATCACGAAGAGACCAAGTCTTTCACGTGCCTCACTGATCTTATCATATTCGTTTTCAATTCGGTAGTTAACTTTAGCTTTTCTTGTTTTGAGTTCAGTAGTTTTTCGGCTTTTTCTTTTCCTTTGGTGTGTGTTTCAGGAATTTCCTTTAACTGTATTTCAACTTGTCTTTCCTCTAGCGTAATTTCAGCTCTTTCATTGTTAAGCTCGTTAAGACGCATATTCGCAATCTTTAATTTATGAACAAAAGCTCTGTAGTCGGGGTTTAGATTATTCCATTCATCGATTCTATTTTGCATGCTAGCATGTAATCTATCTGCGTTATCACTAAAATTGTCTCGTAAATTTGTTATTTCAGTTCTGAGCATAGGGGGATTCAATCTCCGATGATGACGATGATGATGATTAAATATTTAAAAATGAAGATAAATAAACATATATATTTGGACTCAGTAAATTTATTGTTATTTTTGTTGTTATTGTTGTTGTCGTTGTTGATACTATTTGCAGAAAAGAACAAAGTATGCGCTGCAAATTTCAACACAGCCTAACTATAGGCCTACATGTGCATCGCAAATTCAACACAGCCTAACTATACATGTGCGTTGCAAATTCAATACAGCCTAACTATACATGTGCGTTGCTGCC
>LD347718.1:46904-88239 GCA_001465055.1 Ptychodera flava
TATATACGACTTGATTATTCAATAAAAGAATCACTGTACGTGATATTAGTGTAGGCCTATAGGCCTACATGTTGACTGGCATTATACACGAATGGCTATGGCTCGGGCCCGGCGAACGCACTGCATAAACATCAATGTGTAGCATGTCTACATGACTTGATTATTTAATAAAGAATAACGGTACGTGATATTACTGTACATGTGAGCTAGCTTAACCGAGCGGCTGTTGAGCTCTGCAGGGCTTGGGCCCGGCTTGGGCCAGTTGTCCACCGCTGCATAGACATGATGAAAAGGCCAGAAAGCTTTTCACCGCTCGATTTCATAAATCAGCGAAATTCAAGAACTTTGAGCGTTTCCGGTGATAAAAACTGGTCAACAGTCAGATGGTTGCATAAACAATTGATCGACTGATCGTCTGCATGCAACCCTTCGCAGATGACGTATTGTCTTTCAATTGCTCTTCTCTCATTGGACCATAGGGGGATTCAATCTCCGATGATGACGATGATGATGATTAAATATTTAAAAATGAAGATAAATAAACATATATATTTGGACTCAGTAAATTTATTGTTATTTTTGTTGTTATTGTTGTTGTCGTTGTTGATACTATTTGCAGAAAAGAACAAAGTATGCGCTGCAAATTTCAACACAGCCTAACTATAGGCCTACATGTGCGTCGCAAATTCAACACAGCCTAACTATACATGTGCGTTGCAAATTCAATACAGCCTAACTATACATGTGCGTTGCTGTCTAACTATACATGTGCGTTGCAAATTCAATACAGCCTAACATTACAGGCTGTATTGAATTTGCAACGCACATGTATAGTTAGGCAGCAACGCACATGTATAGTTAGGCTGTATTGAATTTGCAACGCACATGTATAGTTAGGCTGTATTGAATTTGCGACGCACATGTATAGTTAGGCTGTGTTGAAATTTGCAGCGCATACTTTGTTCTTTTCTGCAAATAGTATCAACAACGACAACAACAAAAATAACAATAAATTTACTGAGTCCAAATATATATGTTTATTTATCTTCATTTTTAAATATTTAATCATCATCATCGTCATCATCGGAGATTGAATCCCCTGTGTTCTGAGTAGTCCTATGTCTCTGGGTGTCAGCTCCTCGGCTGACACTTTCAATCGTAAAGCACCTTCAGAACGCAATGTAGAAATCCCATAGCTGGGCTCTGCACTAGAGCAATAGCTGACTCCCTATGTCTCTACACTTTGATATAAACATTATAATGGTTATTTGCATATTTAATGAACTTTCATAATTAGGCATGTGAAACTTGAAGCAATCATCTTTGCTACATAAAGCATAGAGACACACCAGTCTACTGCCTGTGATAAAGTGATGACACATTGATATGAAAGCAGTGAAAGAAATGAAGCATTTCGTTTAAGCTTATTACGTATTTGAATACTTAATGGTAAATCAACTCAAGCTACACATGAGTATTGCTGGTGGTTTTTTATCATGACAATTTTGACGTTTCAAACGTGTGGCAATACTGTCAGAGAAAACTGTTGATTACACACACCGTGCAATATATACCGTAACATGTCTGGTTCGGAAATATGTTACAGTGGTCATGCTTCTTATAAGTGGAATTTGTTATCACAGCTCGTTAGAATCTGATTAACTTGTAAATGGAATTCTAAATCTTAACATGGAGACTGTCAAGATGTCTTAGGGAATTAGTGGCTGTATTTTTAATTCTCCTTGATAAGGTTTTGCCATGAAAGTGTTCTACTCTCTGTCAGAGCGATGACCAGGAGAAGACAACAAAAAGTATATCCGTTGATGCACCTGCACAATACATTCTAAAGTTGATAAACATAGCACATTCCTCGATGAATAGTTGACTTGGTTAGTAATAGAAACTTTGTTAACTGGCATGGGTGGCTTCCATTGTACTGTTTTAGTCCAATTTTACCAGAAAAAGTTGAAATAATAGAGTTTTCAGGAAGTCCGTATAATTGTGAGTAGACTAGGAATACGTTCAGCGCATCCATTTAGCACACAGAACAAAATTTCACCATGCACAGCACAGTGCACATGGTCGAAATTGTACTTCAGCATAATTACATTACCAGACCATTAATCACCGCGTGACGTACTGAATGTTTAGGTGTTTTTTTTAAATATGTAAAATCTTTTCTTATTTTTCCCTGTGTTGACGTTAAGGGTAGTTTGAAAACAAAAGTCAAAAAGTGTCAAATAACACCCAAAGTTATTGTACTTAGCACCAAAGTTATTTGACTCCATGTCATCTGATACTGAAACTAACTGTATGAAGAAACTACATAGGTTACAGACGCAGTTATATATAATATTAGGTTAGTCACAAAATACCGGAATTTATGTTTGAGTAGATCATGCAGCGGAGGAATTGTCTGAGACATGTAATGTTGGAACATGATTGGAACTAATTTGGGATAATTGGAACTTAATATTGTTTAATTTTCACAAAAGTGTTAGGTGCCCTATAGCTGAATGTTGCGAAATTACAAATTACTTATAAAAACAAGTGTGTAACTGAAAACGAAAAGCAGATGAACTTAAATTTGCAGATTAAATCGACATTTCTTCACCATCCAATTATCCCAAATTAGTTCCAATCGCGTTTTTGGGACAATACCAAAGCGTACGGTGAAGGAGAACATACGTCCCTCTATTTTGTGAATGACCTTATTATTATAATTATATCAAGTTCAAATGTAACAGAAAATTCGAAATTATAGCGTTTTGAGAACGCCGTCGTGCAATCGCGTTGAGATTGAGCGCATCTGCTAAGCGTACAGAAGGAAACTTCAACTTGTAAACCGCAGTGCACATGGTAGATATTGTACTTGTGCAGCAAAATTTTCTCTCCAATTCACTGGTTTTGGACTGACCATTATTCACTGTTTGACGTACTAAAGGTATAGATGTTTATCTTTTATAAAAAATGGAAAATCTTCTCTTGTTCTTCCCTGTTTTGACGTAAAGGTGTAATGAGGTCAAAGCTCAAAAAACGTCCAATAATAACTAATGTCATTGTACGCCGCGTCAAAGTTATTGGACTCCGCATCCAACCAAATGTTCTATTGAATCTGTAAGAATTGAGATCTGTAATATAACACCATTTTTTCAAAGCTTATTCAATTTTTAACTATCGTTAAATACGACGAAATTTAAGCCATAATCAGCCCTTTCATTTTCTTTTTCTCTCTTTTTCTCTTTTCCCCAGAATGAAGTACCAAAGTTTGAAGAGGTGAGTGAAAGAAGATCATTAGAACACAAATCATTAGATCTGAACGACAACGAAGCTTTACTATCTGCGTGCATTATCTCTGTGTAGTTTGTTCCACTTCATCAAATATACATGCTTGTGAATTATTTATTAATTCAATTGTTCGAGTTGTAGGAACACGCAACGATAATGCTTGCTTTTTGCAACTCGCCCTGCTTTCTGCTAACATGCTTTTGGTACATCTGACAAAAATTAAAACAATGGCCTCTTGATGGCCATGCTGTATCGTATCATGTACAAACGATTCAAATGCAAGTATTTACCTCCTATTATATATCCTTTGCCAAGTTTTAATACAACCGATGTAGGTAGGTCATTATAACCCTTGATGGTTCACTATGAGTTAAACAGGATAAGGCAAAGAGACGCAACTGAGTAATAAATTTAAACAGATATATACGTGTGTATGCTAATGATAAGAACATAACCCATGAGTCCCTTTCCGAGAGAATTAGTAATTATGTCAGGTAGGCAGTGCGTGCACAACTAATAGGAACTAATCCTCAAATCAAGATGAACAGTACATGTTTCACATCATCCACAGCCTAAGCACACAACACTATAATTATGCCAGGCGTAAGAGACTCATGAATAATCGCAATCATACCAATCCATAATCCAATGACAGTAGGTCAGCATTCGCAAGACAATAGTTGTAAACATAGACACAAAACAGCACAGAACAGACAGTAAATAGACGGTACACAAACAAAGTCATATTCATGAAAGAAAGATATATGGACCTCTGGCCAGAAGAGCAAGAAGTGATGTCAGGTGTTTCGAAAATAGTAAGCGCATCCTGCCCCACATGTGGCACCCGCCATATATCAATCTATAAGTCAGATAGGTAGTGTTCACTAACTAAAGCCCAATGTCACCGATGCAATCAGTGACCATTTGTCGAAGAGAGATATTGTATCTATCTACCAGCTTGCGATACCTGCCACAAAAAACGTTTGAATGTAGAGACAAGTCTTGCTCTGGTGTAACCTTGATTTAATAGTTTGTAAGAGAGATGGCCATGTCTCTCTACAAAATCACCATATGAACTGCATGCACTAGTATATCAAATAAGCTGGGAAATGTATACCCAATAAGCTGGTGAGAGTGGAATATTACTTGTGAGGTGTGGAAAATTGATGATACTAAAGTTGTAATCATCTCTCTTATCATATAGCCTAGTAGAAAGATGACCATTAGAGTCAAATTCAAGTAAAATGTCCAAATATGAAGCAGAAAAGGCCGTTTCTATAGTTTCTTTAATCTCCAATTCTGGAGGAAAAATCATAGCGAGATATTTACTGAATTCAGAGTTATTCATAGAAAGAACATAGTCTATGTACCTATATGCTAGATTGAAAGTTCGAGCTACAGAGACCTTTTTCTGTTTAATTAAGTTCTGGATAAATTCTGCCTCATATGAGAACAGAAATAAGTCTGCAAGCAAGGGAGCACAGTAAGTGCCCATAGGAATTCCTATACATAGTTGGAAAATGTGTCCTCCAAATTCTACAAATATGTTGTCGATGAGGAA
This sequence comes from Ptychodera flava, assembly GCA_001465055.1. NCBI lineage: Eukaryota > Metazoa > Hemichordata > Enteropneusta > Ptychoderidae > Ptychodera > Ptychodera flava. The sequence continues at coordinate 51,754 of LD347718.1, forward strand.
ATCAAGCATACTGATAATGTCTTTCTCGGTATAAAACACTTTTATGCGTTAGTAGTATTTTTAACAAAATATGTAGAATTATACCCTAATACTACATATTTGTAACGGCGTGAACCGTTTTTGTAGAAAAATGCTTGTTTGATGATGTTTTTCAAGCGTTCTTTCAATTTATTATGTGGTATTGTGGTATACAATGTGGAAAAATCGAAAGTTTTAATAGATGTTATTTTTGAAACAGATCTCGATTTTAAATTTTCCAAGAGTTCCTTCGAATTTTTTAATGTCCACATTTGATTTATACCACTCCGAGAAAAGACAACATCACATTATGCTTGAAGTCCCCATTTAACAGTACAAAGAACAGAAGTCAGTATCTTCGATAACTCTGTTTTTGAACATTTTGAAGATCCTGCGATAAACCTAGCTTTGTAAGGTGTTTTGTGGAGCTTTGGTATCCAGTATAAGCTAGGCAACTTATTATGGTCATCCTTTATGGTAACATTAAAATTATCCATGAATGACTTATGGTTTGCCAAAATTTCAGATTTGCAGAACATTGATTGTCTGTCAGTGGAGTTGGTGGAGGTCTTAGTTACACCAAGTTCGTCTATAAGACATTCAAAATAATACTTCTTACAAACAAATACAATGTTATTGGCAGCTTTATCAGCAGGAACGAAAACATATTTGTCATGGATATCATTCAAACACCATCGGGATCTTTAAATACAGAATAGGGTCTTCTGCAAACATGTGATCTTAGTCGACCAATACGCCCACGAACTATTTTCCTCACAGATTTGACCCATTCTGACAGTGTGTCCAACTCTACTCTAGGATGCTGGTGTTTGAAGGAATTCATCAATTTTTAAGTGCTGCAATGCCTTATTGTAATTGAATATTTTATTGGACATTGTCCTGGTGTATTAATGTGACAGAATAGATACAGACTGGTTTTTAAAGTATACAGGTATAGTTGATGTAACCTTTTTGTTGTGAAGTATATTGCTGATATTAATGGCATCAATTCCTTTGTTATTAAATGGATGATGTATGAAATCACGATGATCATCAGTCATAGGTTCAGCACGAACAGGCTTGTATAGTCTGTCTAGTGCAATATCAGCAATAATACTGACCAGTCTGTACGGTTGTTTGTTCGGATCTGTCAAAGGCAATCCCAATGCATAGGCATGTAACCTTCTCAAGTCCTTGATGGAAAGAGCAAATATAAGTAGTTTAGATTTGGGCTTCTGGCGCAGTTCAACCCCTGATGCTATAAATATTCTGTATTAAGCCACTCAACACTGTTTCAGCCTTGCGAGGGGGTTCTGGCACAGACATTGTTCAAGACAACTTAACTTCTGATTTGAAACCTATTGATGAGATTTCTGGATTGTTCAGAAATCTTTAAAAAAAGGATTTTAGCCCTCTAGGCCAAATCATATATTATATTATATCATGCTACCATGCGCCATTCTGATTGGACGAGAGCTCATTCCACCGATGCTAAAATACTGTTTTAGCACTGATAGCAGTGCTAAAACGGGCCCCTAAACCAGCATTTTCGAAAATTGCCCGGTCGGTGCATTTGAACGTACCTATCTAAACCATAGACCCGCGAGAAAGACCGAAACAGTCCAATTTGTTTCAAAGACTGAAGACCGAATTTTGATACACAGATAAAGTGTGGGTCTGTAACTCACCTCTTTGTGTAAAAAGTTGGGATCGATGATGAAAGACATCTCTAGAGAAGCAGCACGTTTGGGGTATGATGCACACAAATATTAGGGCGACAGCGCACCTTTCACTTTGCGGGAGTCGAGACGCGATATATCCTAGTACCGCTCTTTAAAATGAAGATAGTATTCGTTCATACACAAATAAATTGACACTTCCTCACAGTAACAGTATGTCAGATATTATTTACCGAATTTTGGGCTATAACAGATCGGGATTTCCTAACGATGTAGACCAAGAAGTTCAAAATATCAATGGGATGACTCCTGGCGACTGCGATGATATGCAACGAGCAGTGTCAGCGTCCAGCCCTCCCTGCATCGGGCAACTCAGAATCTGCACAACTGTTCATCACAGTTGCAGTCATCGCAAGTATGGATTATTTCAAAACTGCTTGTTTTCTGGTACAATTAACGTCCAATTATCCACCAAAAATAGATCCTGTAACTTCACTGTGCCACCACTGAATGTCGCGACGGTATGCGGTACAGAATGAGACAAATCTATTTTTAGTATGCCAAAAAGCCAGGACTATTGTTTTTATGTAAATTTACGAAAGAATAAATTGTTACTTTTTTCTTTTGATTTGAACTCTTGACCCATTTTCTGTGTGAGTGCAGCAGGTATTTTTGACAAATATCGTTCGTGTTGCATGCGAATAAAATGCAATGTCGATATGGACGTAATGCGTATTTATCGTAGGATACTGTGTGCCTGTACGGAATCCCAACTTATAAAAATGCTCGGTCTCGGGCGCAGAATTTCCGACGTTCGATCTCCCAGACGTCCGTTTTCTGCATTTGGCGCTTAGAGTGATGAAAATACCCAAGTTAGACAACAAATACACGCAAGTTGATATAATATAATAGCAATAACAACCTTCGCAGTCGGGTATACACTCGATTTTGGTACAATTTGCTCCATATAGCACTCGCCTATCTGCTCGTGCTATATGTCGCGCATTGTACCAAAATCTCGTGTATACCCTCCTGCGGCGGGGGTTATTGCTTAAATAACATTTATAGACCTTGTTACACATCCGTAAACCCTTTTCAGGCCCAATTTAAGCACAAATATTCCCCCCCCTTGCTCCAAGGTCGCCTTCCAGGCGACCCATCCCCACATGGCCTGCAGATATCGTTACATGGTTATGCACTGCAATTGTCACACAAAACGCCCTGTGGAGGACAGAGGGCCAGAAGCAGCAGAGCATTTCCTCAGCGCTGTCGAAGCACAGGAGCGCCAGTTCAGGGCATATTTGGGCGGTCCTAAGGACGGATGGCCAAAAGGACCGGTAGGCCCACCATTCTACCGCAAGCTAGCCATATATGCCAGAAGCTGCTAGCATAAGACTCTGTCTGCAACCACTGCTATATCACTTATCACAGGCCAATACCACCGCACAGCCAATAATACTTGCAACCTCCAGCTGTTGCTGGGCCAAAAAAAAAACAGAGCCATACCGGTCGTTTCCACCACCTACAGGGCTATGACTCCCATCTCCTGATGCTAGCCATCTTCATGGTGAAGGGCGAGATGTCCGTCATCCCTATGATACAGAACATTAAATCTCCTCCTCCCTCAGGCTGCTCTGGTTTGTCGACAGCACCCAGTTCTTGCTTATGAAGTCAGAGATGTTCTGTCTCCATATAGATAGGCGCCAGCATGGAGACACCTTCTGTGGATCCACAGAACTTCGCTCTCACAGACACCAAAGACATCATGGGCATCGCGAGAGCAAATAAAAAAAGAACCATAGGAAAGCCTTCAACTTTGTTTATCAAGATGATATTGGGGGTATGGCCTTCAGAGCCTTCGAACCTGTCAAAGTCATAATATATTGGGATTTCTGTTTCTCTCAAGGCATGACAGTAGAAGCTAATAATAGAGTAAATCTCGATGAAAATTTCACCATAAGGGTATTTTGGGTCGAGAAGACCAACTATGATATCGATTTCACTGCCCAAAGTTTCCATGGTAACCATTGTAGGGGTTTAAATTTCAGTTTTCTAATATCCCATGAGAAGTTACTTTGATTGATATGAAAATTATCTAGTGGGGGGTCGGGTCAGAGAACACAAAAAGCAGACTTATCTTAAAGGGCTGGTGAAGAGTAAAAATGAATTTTTGTTGCTTGTTTATTTTGATGAATAAAATGGTCAAAAAAAGATCTGCATTGGAATTTTTCAAAACTGCGCTGCCAGTTCCGAATAAAGGCCCTAGCGACGCCCTTGGCAACAAAGATACAAATCTTCGGTACACTTCGGCAAATGTCAGGTATGACGTAATTTACAGCACATTGACCGCCGGCGATATTCACGTAAGTGCTTTTGTGTGCATTCTCGAAATCCATCGTAAAATTAAAAGCTGTAACAGCGCCTAAGCGTTGTGTCGCTATGCATTGTTCTCAGTCAGTATCAAAATTGTTTCAATGTCCAAAGGATGAAGATCTGGCCAGTAAATGGTTTGCTCCTGTAGCCAAGCGCTAGCTCTGCATGGCATGCCGGCAGGGCTTTGGCGCCGTAATAACAGGTATTTTATACAAGGCACAGACTTATTCTACCTGCAACTTAAAACTGATAGTGATTTTGTAGCTCATTCTTTGTTATTTTTCATAGTATTTGGTAGCCGGTATCAGACAGTTCGTGTTCGTGTCAGCTACATAGACGATCTGCAGTATATGACGCTGGTAACACACCCTGCCATGCAGAGCTAGCCAGGCGCGCACATAAACTTCGCTACACACACTTCACTGACGATTGTTTTCACGGAATATGATCATGAACTTTCCAGAAGGCAAGCCCTAATTTATAGGATTATCAATAAAACTGGTGATTGGCTAGACTATTTTGGTGGTGTAGTTCTACCCCACGAGTTCTACGTAACCGAAGATGTCAAACGACAATACTGCTTTCCAAGCATTTCTATGTGGCCAAACCATGTGTTGTGCAATCAATCCTCTGATGTACGTAGGGGCGATTAAATATCATACCGTTCACACTTGACGATGTATTCAGTGTAGAAGTTACAAAAACAACAGACCTAAGCTTACATTGCCAAAGAAATTAATCTGTGAAAAATATCAAAAATTTACAGTTGTATTTAAAAACGTGTGCGGTACAACGATTCATTGAAAAAACGTATGTGCCATTGGCTGGTGTAGCTCGGCACGGCGTGACCTTTGACAGTCGGTCAATCAACGTTTACAGATCGATCGGAATAATATAAACTGAGATACTGAGTAATGATTATGGAGAACACAATTTTCCACGTCTTATATGGGCTCTGAATCTCACGTCAAAACTATGTCAAAGATTAGAAATTTTCAGGCGTACATGATTCGAAAACACCGCAGCTCGCTCACTGTCTTGCAACAGATCATACACAGGTACATGATACACAACTTTCAACAGGTTTCTAGCTGTTTTAATTCGGCACTTGTAGGTTTTATAGCCCAAATTGTTTCGGCTGGTAAATGTTCAAAACCCTGGTTTGTTCGGCGATGACAGCCTAGCCTTTTCGGCCTTTATCAGCGGCGCAGCCCATATCGTTTTCTCAGGACTGACATGGAAGACAGTTCGATAATACCACGGCGCGGCGGTACCAGAAGAGTCCTACCTCCATGGATAATACGGACAGTGAGAGTGAGCGTTTTGTCAATAGGACTTGCATAACAGTGGACGACAGTACGATAAAGCCAGCGAGCGTTTTGTCAGTATGACTGACAGAATTTGATAGGGACCTACAGCTGCCATGTACAGCCAAAAATCTAGCTGTTGTTCGTCCTCTAACACTGTCTTGGTCGCGCTACTAGACAGAAGTCGCAATCGTGTTCCATACAAGTACAGATAGGCTGCTCTTAAAGTGACGTCACACTTCCGGGTTTGATTTTTTCGCGGGAAAATGTGACTAAGCTTCGGAAAACGCATTTTCCCCGGAAAATACGCACTTAAACCATTTTTCTGACGTAAATTTTTTGCTTGTGCCTTTCCATGTATTATTCAACGAGAGAAAATCACCTTTTCAGCGATTTCATTTTTACTCTTCACCAGCCCTTTAATGTTTCAAGTTGCCATGGTAACTATTTTTGGATTTAAAATGTTACTTTTTTCCTAATTCCTATTAAAGAACTATTGATTGATGTAAAAAATTGATCGTAAGGGTTTTTCTGGTCAGCACACCAAGAAAAACACTAACATTTTAATGAGAGATGTTTCAATGGCAACCATTTAGGAGTAAAAATTACTAGTTTTTCAAAGATTCCACCTAAATTCCAGTAATCAACAGTATGTGTTATATATAAGGGACATTTTGGGTAAGAAAGACCAAATGTCCAGTGTAAAAATCCAGTAATCAACAGAAATATTAAACCAAAGGGTTATTTTGGGCTAGAAAGACATATGATATCAGTTTTTACTACCTTGTGTTTCCACAGTAAACTTATTGCATTTTAAAATTTCATTTTCTTTCAAAATTCCTTTTAAAGTAATCCCAGTTACTATGCAAATGCTCTCCTAAGTGCATTTATTTAGCATGAACTCTATGTTTAATTTTGCTTTATGTAGCCATGGTAACCATTTTGGTAACCACAGTTTTTTTTCAATTTAAAACGATAAACCCTTGAGAGGGTCTATGTTAAAACATAATTCACTGTTTTTTATTTATTCTATTGATTTCTAAGTAACAACTTTTAACATTTGTTCTATAAAAATCATGGAATTGTAATTTCTTTGCCTTCATTCTAGGAAGAATAAGAAAGATAATGTATACTGGGGCAGTTCTGGTCTAAATTGTTTTCCGTTAATTTTACTGTGTTATAATTAAAATTTATATAGACCAAAAAAATTTTACAAGCATTTTAAATTTTGTTTCAAGTAATCATCCCGAATAAGTGTTATATAGTATAATACTAATTTATTATGCATTCTTTAAATTAATTTTATACCTTAAAATTAATTTTATGTGCTAAAATTAATTCTACTAGTATCTCAAATTAATTTTATGAACCCAATTCCCCTTACAACCCAATGTACCATTACTTATCACAAGCAGTAACAGTAGCGCACTGTTTTTTATTTTATTTAAAACATAATTCACTGGTTCTTATTTATTTTATGGATTTAAAATTAACGACGTATTAATGTTCATTTTATAATAATCTATTTTGATTTCTTTGCCTCATTCCAGGAAGAATAATGAAGACAAATTATTTCTGATTGTTTAACTTAAGTAAAATTATGACCGTGTTTTGTGTGACCCCATAAACTCGATGATTAGCTAAATCTCCCCTTTCCATGGTAGCAATGGCTAAATTTGAACATGGTACCTATACCTTTTACCTTTTTTTTCAACCCAGCAGGCCAAGACAAGGGGGGAATATCACAAGTGAAACATTTCATGTTTAATACTGCTCAGGGCTGGAAATTAACTTTTTTCCCTAGTAGTCCACGTGGGCTACCATTTTCTGAAGTTGGTAGCCTACGCCCGCCCGGTGACAGTTGCCAGTAGCCCATGCATAGTTTATATCAAGGGTATCAATTTTCGTTAACACGACAAGAAAAGGCTATTTTACAAGATTCTGCCCATGAATTGAATTTTCTAGTCTTTTGAGGTGTATACTTGCACACCTTTAATACCCAAGGAAACAGGTATAATGAATGACAGTGGGACTCAAAAGTTTTGTGACCTATGAACAACCCGTTTCACTCTCAGAGTTGTATGCACAATTTAAAAGTCGCCATGACAACATGACAACAATATGGCCTTTTCAGCACTAAGACATACTGGAGCAGGGCTAAAACTAGACCATGGCCCTTCTGTTGGGCCTTTTGTTGCGATGTTCCATCGCATATTATCCGGCGATATGTACAGAAGAAATACTGTATACACTCCAGGTACGTATAAGCTTATACTCCACAAAATGGCCACAGGCGGCATGAAATTTCTGAAAAAAAGACTCACATGTGATGTCCTGAAAAGTATTCTCTGCAGTAATTCCAGTTTCTGTCAACATGCAAAGCTAAACAACATGATTATAGCACGAGACAAAGTGTACAGACTACACATTCACGCGCACGTTGACTCAATTGCACATGCTCATACTGGCAGACTACACGGGCAAACGAGTGCGCATGCGTGAAGTTATATTTGCAGTACAAATTTCGCGAAAAAAACTCCTGCCTCAGCTATATTTCAATCCCAAAACTTCCTCGATTGCTTTGAGTTCATGCACATGAACAAAATACAAACCAACAACGTCAGCACAGGGAGAGGGTTTATGATTTTCACCACAACTACAAATGCCACGCTGAAGATACGTTTACAACGCACTGTCGGTCAACGGATGTGACCGTGTTCGCCCAATAAGTTTGCATATGAATAGGCAAATGGTGACCTTTTGTTTACCCCAACCGCAATTTTTTCTAGCGAGCGTCAGATGTTCAAACTTTGGGGTTTTGTTTTCTATTAAATCCTAATTGACATACCAGATGTGATAGAATATCTGTGCATGTAATGGTGAAAGGTGAACTTTTATGTGTTCTTGTTTTAACGACGATGTCATCTGCAGAGTTTTCAGTATCTACATAACAATCAAAGGGCTTCCCCGGGATTTCCCTCTTGCCGATACCAGCTTAACAAGTCTGATAGGAGTGGTATGGATCCCATGACACTTTAAATAAAGCTTAAATGTGAATTCTACGACATGTTGTTGGTAACAATTAGTCTTTTCAAACATCGCTTGACACCAAATCAACAAAAAGTTATGACGTCATGTCAGTAGTTGTTGTCTGCATGTACTACGAGCTTAGTGCAACACCTTGACAAGTCGTCTCCAGTGTGTGCAGACGCACCTCGGACAAGATATGTTTATGGTAACACATGTTATTGTAATCTTGTAAGACTTTCAAATGCTTTTATTGCAAGGAATGCCAATTGCAGATTTGCATAAAGGTGGCGATGACGTCATAGGCTCAATGCATTGTTGTCCTTGCTATAAACCGCCATTTTCTTAGTAACGATTGACATGTAATTTATGGGGCGTTACGTTTGTGCTATCGCTTACTGTCCTGAGAAGTCTTATGAACGATCACTGGGTGTCAAGTTTTACAAACTCAAATACCAACCTCAACATATACAGAAGATATGGAAAACAAGAGTATTGCTGATGAGAACGGACGTTAAAAAGCAAAGCGATTTGACAGATGTGTGCATTTGCAGCCGACACTTTCAGGGTGGTACGAAAACGATAATTTCCAACATTCTGACGATTTTTCGCGAGAAATCCGACGATGGTAGCATCACATGGCCTCAAAACTACACTCAAATATTCCCCTGCAAGTCATCACGAAGAGGACTTCAAAACCGTATACCTCTTTCGTTAAACAATAATAACAACAACAACGGTGGCGGTAGCGGCGGTACGTTGTCGGAAAAATTAGAGGATCTCAAATGAAAGGAATGCAATAAAACCAACGAGGTAAGTTTCTTCACGGACCGTGGTTACTTTGTCTTTTCAACCCGTCAGGCCGTGAGCATTTTCACCCCGTTACGGCATCAACGCGTGTAGATTTCGCGAAAATGTATTGCCGCTGCGATACAAGATGTATCAGGAAAACCTGGCACGGAGACATGCTGGAGAACCTGGCACCATTGACGTTGATTTTTTAAAATACATAGCTCATGGTTCCCTTTTCTGTGTCATAGGGGCCAGTCCATTGGCGCGATGACAATCAATCTTACATCTTTTTAAATGAGATTTTGAATCGAAATGAGTGCGGCCTCGTTATTCGCATGTTCTCAGCTGGCGTCAATAAACAAAGTCGTAGGAAAGTGCACTAGGAATCACGGCCGTGAAATCCTCGTTTGACCTGAGACTCACAAAGGGGAATCCCCACTGAAACGTTGTATGTTACTTGGGAATCCCCTGTCGAAACTTTATGTCCAAAGTGTAACTTTTGGATGGAGACTCCTCTGTGGGATTGAACATTGAAACATTGTCTGTGTGATAAGTTACAATGTTCGTATATGAATCAAAGTTTCGTGCTATTTTTAGTCCATTGGGCTTTGTTTACAGCCTGTCAGCTGTGATATTGACCCACTTTCAATCCTTTCTTACAGCCTGAGTGCCATAATAAGGGATATAAGTCACCCATGTTATCAGTCAAATTGAGAAGTCTACAAGCTAAACAAGACTCAGAACCATATTGGGTAAGAATATCTTAAGTCGTATGACTATATCAGAGCATTTTCATAATGTAATAAAAATCATATCATAAAAGTCTCCAGTAATTGAACATGATTTATATTCAGTACGGTGGTCGATTATAGTACAACAGTCACTTTTGTGGAGTGATTGTGATCGCTGTCACTGGTACGTTGGCACATGCAGTCTCTTCTTTGTCTCACAATATGTCAGTTATCTTTCTGAATCATGCTGTTGCTTTTTATTTCCTGTCACTCGCTGAATGATGTGCCAATGGGATTTGCATTGAGATTTGTTGTATCATATTATAGAGGTATTGTCTATGAATTATGAAGTGTACTGTGGATAATAATAGATCATGTTATTTGATTTTTGTGTAGGTACCAGAAATACCTGGTGATGTTACTGAAAAGGAATTCCATACCAGTGACAAATTAGCAGAATTGGAGAGGCAATTAATGGAAGAAAAGGAGAAAACAAGGAGACTTGAACAACATTTGGGAATTTAACGTTTTGGTTTATGACGATTTATGTGCAGTAGTATGAGGATTTTTAAAATTTTATACTGGATTACCAGATTATTTTTGTTTTCTTGCCATTTTCGATTTTTTAATACAGATGGGAAATTAAATTATTGGGAATCAACAACTAAGGGAAATGATCTATCTTATGTTACACAAAGGGGGAAAGAGAGGAGTTTGTCACCAGCTGATGAACTCTTTTTTATACTTAAAGGTATACAGTCACCTGTAATCTAAATATGCCCATATATGGTCAAAGGGGCGTTCCTTGGTATTCAAAATGCCCACGTGAGGGCGCTGTTTTTAAAAAGCGGCCAACCGCTTAAAATCTGTGATTGGTTAGATTTTCTCTTTCCATGGAAACTGTGGTTAAACTGGAACAGGTGACCGAATACCTTTAATAGGCTACGTCAAGCTCATTTAGAAAATATTTCGCCCATAGATTTCACATCTCTGAATCAACTGTAAATAAAATATTTTCAACCTGGATAAATATCCTACTTGGCCATCAAAAGATTTTCTTCATTCTATACTCTCCAATGTTTTTAGTTCTATTGGATATGCAGACACATTTTTAATTGTTGATTGCACAGAAATTTTCATTGAGCATCCTAGTAGTTTAGCATTGCAGAGCATTACATTTTCAAGGTATAAAAATCATAATAGTCAGATGACACTAAAACAGGAAACTGAAACTCGTAGATTTGCTCGTCTGAGAATACATGTTGAAAGGGCCATTGAGAGAGTAAAGAATTTCAGAATATTACAAATGACTATTCCAATTACCTTGTGTAGACAATTAAATGAGATCTGGCACGTTTGTTGTCATTTAACAAATTCTCTTCCCCTCTTATTCATGATGGGAGTGAATAAATACTTCACTTTTATCATATTGAGTTTCTGTAATGCCTACTTATATAAATTAATTATTTCTAAAGATAAAATAGTCACAGAAACATAAATTTACATATTATGTGATTATTTATTACTGAATTTCTATTCAGATATTTATCCATATATACAGTATGTAAATAAAATTATTTGTCACAGTGTATAAATCAGTATTTGTATATTAAATATCCACATACATTCTCTAATATGTACATTATATATCAAAAATTTATTGTCACTGTGTATTGATCAGTATTGATGTATTTAATATTCAGATATATTCTACAATATGTACAGTACAGTATATAACAAAAAATGTCAATGTGTATAAATTAGTATTTGCAAATTCAGATATATTCTACAATATAAACATTATGTATAATAAATTATTTTTCACTTTGTAAAATCAGAATTTGCATATTAAATATCCGGTATGTATATAGACAATTAATTATAATGATAGAATATGAACATCAGATTAAAATGTTTGATTTATCTGTTACATATTGTTATATGGCTTCAACTAATTTAGAATAGCTGATATCTGTTTTTAATTACTTGCACTGCTTCTTATCAACTCAGGCAAAACATAGCTTAAATAAAATTCCCCCAGTACTGGCAACATTTCCTTCCACAAAGCTATGTCTTAATGTATCCTCTCAACAGAAAAAAACACATGGGGACCATACAACTAAATCACAACAATCTAAGCCACACACGAACAGTTGACATTGTATCTGAAAAATATTACCTATGATTATATTTTAGTGAAAGCTTATTATCAACAAATTCAAAAAAGTATCAGGCGTTTTAGAAGCTTCTTCTGGTGTATACTTTGCATACTTTGATAGAGATTTCACTTGAACACAACCATTTTGAGTACTTTTATCAGCAGCAACAGATTGTGATTTGATTGTCACAAACTTATCTACTGAGGCACCCAAGATAGGATAACTGGGATTAAAAACCAATCCCATATCTCTTGTTGATACTGTGTAGCCATTTCTTTCCATATCTTCTACATACTGGGCTACAGCTATATCTTCACTCTGAAGGCCCCATGTAGTGTGTTTATTTTTAAAATGACTTTTGATTAATTATTTTGTCAACCAAATAATCAGGGGGATACTTTTGTCTACAGATAACATCTTTGAGCTTACTGGCTGTAATTCTTAATTTTCGGCGGGAATGCCAATTTGGATTTCTGTATTGATCCCTAGTTGACATATCTATCCTACACGATGACTCATCACTTGTAATATTTACTTTCGATGCATAAAAATCATAAGCATTTTTATCAATATTATAAATTAAATTACAGCTACATGGGCTAACTACCTCTGAGTATGTACAAGAACTACTAGAAGATGGAACTACATTTACTTCAGTCGAAACTTAAATAATTTACATGATACTGCTACATGACGTGAAACAAATTGACGTGCATATGTATGAAATAGGTAAATGTGCTTGTACCGACTTTGAATGATACTGGTGGAAATATATCTGAGTTATGGCTCTGTACATGAGAAAATCATAACAAAATTGCTGCTACGCAGCGATATTTGATCTTCTGTTTAAAAAAATCAACACGGATATGTATGACAGAAGTCAACGTGCATGTACAAACTTTGAAAAAAAAATCAGTTGAGACTTGCCAGAGTTATGGCTCTCGACATGAAAAAAACCATAACAAAATAGCAACCATGTGGCCATATTGGACCATATCGTGAAACTAATCGACGCACATATGTATAACATAAGTCAATGTCCTTGTACCAACTTAGAATAAATTCACTTGATACATGTCTGAGTTACGGTTCCGGACATGAAAAATCGTTAAAAATGGCCACACGGCGGCCATATTGGATCGTATCTCAAAAGAAATCAATGTGCATATGTATGACATAGGTCAATGTCCTTGTACTAAGTTTGAATAAAATCGGTGAATAAAATCGGTTGAGACGTGCCCGAGTTTTGTAATGGTTCTGTAACAAAATGGCTGCCGTGCAGCCATATTGGATCATATCATGAAACATATTGCCCTACAAATGAATGATATAGGTTAATGTCTTTGTGCCAACTTTGAATAAAATCGGTAGACATATACCTGAGTTATGGCTCTGTACATGGAAAAATCCTAACAAATTGGCCGCACGGCAGCCATATGGGATCGCATCACAAAACAAAATTGATGTGCATATCTATGACATTGGTCAATGTCCTTGTACAAACTTTGAATAAAATCGGTTCAAACATGTCTGAGTTATGGCTCTGTACATGAAAAAATCGTAATAAAATGGCCGCCTGGCGGCCATATTGGATCGTATCACAAAACAAATCAACGTGCATATGTAGGACATAAGTCAATGTCCTTGTACCAACTTTTAATAAAATCGGTTGAGATATGTCTGAGTTATGGCTCTGAACATGAAAAAATCGTAATAAAATGGCCTCCTGGCGGCCATAATGGATCGTATTACAAAACAAATCGACGCGCATATGTATGATATATATTGTAATCCTTGTACCAAATTTGAATGAAATCGCTCCAGGCATCTCTGAGATATCTGCATGAAAAGACGGACGCACGCATGCATGGACATGACCAAACCTATAAGTCCCCCTAGACGGTGTCCGTGGGGACTAAAAAGATTGAAATGATCGACTGAACTGCTCATGTAACATATTCAATATGCCATGGCAGTACCACTACTATACTTGTAGTGGAATAGCTGTTGCATATTGAATATGTTGCATGAGCTGTTCAGTCAAATATTTCAATCTTTTTTCAGTATCCTGTTGTCTCTCACACTCACACACATACATTATACATACATACAAACACACACACACACACACACACACACACACACACACATATACATACATATATATATATTTATATATATATTATATATATATATATGCATGTGTGTATACATTTGTTTGTTTGTTTATATGTTTGTTACTTTTTCAGCATTCTATGATATTGTATGTTTGTTTGTTTATCTATTTGTTTATGTTTGTCTGTTTATATTTATGTATTTGTATGCATGTTTGTTGATTTTTGTTTGTTTGTTTGTTTTTTCTTGGCTCCCCTATGGTTTGACCTTATCAAAAAATCAAAACACCACCTTATATATTTTTTGTAACAGTATCTCAAACGTGAGAGTAGGACTGTGATCTCAAGAATATGCACTCGCCAGGCAGTATGGCGCGTGGTGAAGGAATTATTGCACTCTAGAGTATATATCACACAGTTCAGCAAAGTACATCATGACATACTCTGTCATGTTTTTGTTTTCGTTTTTTCGAAATGCGGCAATATTTAATTTGGTCCCCAAGTCCCGCTCTTACGCCAGGCTAGATTACTGTGATTAGATATAAGATGAACGTGGGACTGTGGCCAGTCTATTCGTCAAAGCTTACATCGCATTGTACACGATTGAGACACCGGAAAAACACTACAAAACCCGTAAGGTCTACGCCATAGTGCTCCTTTCATTGTCACTTTATGTTTAGGGAAGTCCAACGAGTGCGATCATGTTTTGTTTTGATTTTTGGCTGCGAGACGTAGCAGGTAAAAACACGCAGCAAGCGGCACACCCTCCAGCATACAACTTACGAAAACTGGTAGTTGAAGTGCAGCGGCCCCGATGCGGTCTATACCGCCTCACATAGCACAGAAATGGTCGGTCGAGAACAAAAGTCAAGTTCTTACGCCCAAAGTACTATCATTTGTGATAAAATCACATATGTGAACGATAATTTTTCATCACTTTCTAAAAAATGTTCATATTTTGTAGCAATGACGGTAGCAACCATGACCAGTGCAAGACTAGCTGTAAAAGTGGAGGAATCACGCCACAAATCTGTTAAAAAGTCAACATAACTGGTTGGAATAGATACCTTTCAACGAGTTCCCGCTTTTCCCTCATAGACTGGCACCTTTTCTGCATCTCAGCCATCTCTTCAGCTCTACTAAAGACAACTCTTCTGGTTTACGACCGTGCAACTGTGCCCCTGGAATCACTGACGACATGTTTACTTTTGCATGAATATTTATGTACTGTAAAATGACCCTTGTACCCCTGAGGACAATAATGCATTGCGCCTATGACGTCATCGCCATCTTTATGCAAATCGGCCATTGCATGTTTTAGTCTATTTGGGGAATATTTGTCCAAAACGCATTATATAAGCTCGTCACGACGAAGGGTTTTTCAAAACATAAAATCAAAACTATTTTTCTCGTCGTTTGTTTTACTACCACGGAAACACTACAGAGAGTAGTGCTGTTCATGGTTACAGGTTTGTTACTAAAAAAAGTTGTACGTGAATATACCTTTTAGTATTCATTGTTACACTAGCAGTTGCCAACTAAGATGTGTTTACGTCTTTTTCCATGCGTAATTTTCCAAAGCGTAATCTACAAGTGGGGACAAATATTTATTTTTGCATATAAATGAGAGAACAGTGACGTAAACTGTGAACAGCCCTATTCGACAAAATTGGATGCATCACAGGTAACTACAAAACTAGCGCATACATTTGCACCAGATGTTATGAGAGGGTCAAAGAGGCAATTGGAGATGAAATTATTGCTGACAAACAGTCTTCTTCGGAGGTGAGTGCTAATATTTTCAGCAGTTTGTGCCGTACAACATATAATGTACAAGCAAACTAACATTTTTGACAATATTTGCACTATTTTTGTTCTATATAAACTTTAGTAAACCACCAAATATAAGTATTGACGGTGAGAACTAAAAATCGGATCACTGTTAAAAGCTCATAATGAACATCGGTCCATCTGTCAAAAAGTAACACAGTGATACAGGTATCAAATATTCAACCACCTAAAAGTCCGTTGATGACACAGTCCCCACATGTTAATGGGAACTGTAATTACAAGTCCTCAGAGAGGATAGAGTCTTCTTCATTAATAAGGTCTGTGATATAAATACTGTGATACAGTTGGCGCTTGGGATCGGTTGGGACTTGTAAAACTTATGACTCTCGACATGAAAAAAACAATAACAAAATGGCTGCAATTTAGCCATATTGGATCATATCGTGAAACAAATCGATATACATATGTAAAACATTAGTCGATATCCTTGTACCAACTTTGAATAAAATCGCTTGATACATGTCTGAGTTATGGTTGTGGACATGCAAAATTCGTAAAAAATGGTCGCCATGCAGCCATATTCAATCTTATCGTAAAACAAATCAATGTGCATATGCATGACATAAGTGAATGTCCTTGTACCAGCTTTTGATAAAATCGGTTGAGATGTGACTGAGTTATGGTTCCGTACATGAAAAAAATCGTAACAAAGTAGCCGCACAGCGGCCATATTGGATCATATCCAAAAAAAGATCAATGTGTATATGTATATGTATATGTATGACATAGGTCAATGTCCTTGTACCAAGTTTGAATAAAAGCCGTTTAGACGGGCCTGTGTTTTGGCTAAGGACATGAAAAAATTGTAACAAAATGGCTGCCATGCAGCCATATTGGATCATCTCATGAAACAAATTGACATGCATATGTATGACATAGGTCAATATCCCTGTGCAAACTTTCAATTAAATCGATTGAAACATGTCTGAGTTATGGCTATATACATAGAAAAACGTAAAAAAATGGCCGCACGGCGGCCATATTGGATCGTATCACAAAACAAATCGACGTGC
The DNA here is from genome assembly GCA_001465055.1 of Ptychodera flava. NCBI lineage: Eukaryota > Metazoa > Hemichordata > Enteropneusta > Ptychoderidae > Ptychodera > Ptychodera flava. The sequence continues at coordinate 68,818 of LD347718.1, forward strand.
ATATGTATGACATATGAAGTAATCCTTGTATCAAGTTTGAATGAAATCGTTTCAGGCATCTCTGAGATATATGTGTGAACGGACGCACGCAAGCACGCACACACACACACACACGCACACACACACGGACGGAGGGACGGATGCATGCACGGACGCACGGAGATGACCAAACCTCTAAGTCCCCCCGGACGGTGTCTGTGGAGACTAAAAATATGTAAAATCATTTTCACATGGGATGCAATGGGTGCAGCATTATTGACAATTTCCAACTTTCATCTGATCAGGTAAAAGATCAGAAAACGGAAGTTATGTGCAGTTAAACATATAAGATAAAGTTACTCATTTGCTTGGTGCTCATACCCATACAGAAATGATAATTACATGTGTTGTATTGCAAACACATATTGACATGACACATGTTAGTAACAGCATGATGCCTGTCTACATTCAGGTGCTTGAACCGCCCAAAATGGTATGTTTGCTGAGGCAAGTTTTATGAAACATACCATTTTGGAGCGACTCCCATTTCCGCATGCAGACAGCTATGCTGTTACCCTCATGACAAGTCAATATGCATAATATTTTCTTAATATCAGAATATCCTTTCACTTAACTTTATCAGATCTCAAACAAAACCAAATTAACTGCTGAAAGACTAGTCTGAATCTCCACCAGCATGGCATCTCATATGATAGCTTGATGGCTGGTTCTCTCATGGGATTCAGTGCGGCACCAAACACTATCACACACTGCACATATCAAAGACTGCTGCAGGGAATTCTTCAACAGTATTTTCATTACTGGAAAAAGCAAAAGAGGTATAGAATATTTCTAAATCTATAGCACTGATTTTAGACATGTTACTAATTACGTCCATTCATGTTGTTTTGTGTTGTGTTGTGTTGCGAGTACAACCCTAAAAATGTTACTGTGAGGGAAGCTTTGTAAGTGCGCAAAAAGTTCTGAACACATGATTATAGGACTGATACCTCACATGTTAGGGGAGGCAGAACTGAGGAGGGACTTGAAAAAATGTTGGCACCTTGAGGGACTTGAAAATATTGTGGGACTGAAAGGGAGGATTTTTCAATTCTCTTTCCCTGTGATTTCTTTGTAATAACACCAGCATTTGTGTTTATCTATTAACTTGCAGAGCAGAACCTTGTCATCCATCTCCTTGATGACTTTACCAACATACAAACAATTCGCCAGGCAACAAACCTACAAACTTTCAAGGTCACTAAGATGGCAACATCTTTGGCTGATATACACTGTAATGTCCATGCATAATCACAGTCTATGCACAGTGCTGATATCACCTGTTAGGACGCCCTCTTGGGGCGACTTTGTGTACCTCATTAACATGCAGTTTTGAGCAGTAATAAAGTTCCTTAGTTACAACCGCATCCATGCCTGCTTGCGACTCTACATTGGCGACGAGGATGCAGTTAAAATAACTCAGATCGTCAACAAACTGACAAACTCAGCCTTCTAAGCAGACATCCAAGTAGTTTTAGGTAACCATGCAAGGTTTTTGAAGAACTTTTGTGACGAATTCTGTCAGTCGAGCGAACTAGCATGCAGCAGTAGTGCAGCGACGAAACACAGACACCATGTGCACACAAGGTAATTTGGTCAATAGCTCTGTCATCGACAATGGCTTTCCAGAAACTGCCATCAATCCCAAGTTTCTCAGTTCATACAGATACAGGATCAATTGGTCCACGATGAGAGAAGTATGTAAGAAAAATTGAAAATACATTCGTAGCATTCAACGCAACCGACGACAAACAGAAACGCGCCCTTTTACTCCAATACGCTGGGGATAAAATGTCGGATATATTTAATACACTGTCAGATACGGGTGTCGATTACAAGACAGCTCGTGACAAATTACAGTCCTACTTCTTGCCAAATCGCAACATCGAATATGAACATTTCAGATTTAGAGAAACCATGCAAGACAAAGATGACAATGTAGATGCGTATAACACAAGGCTACAACAGCTAGCGGCAACTTGTGAATTCCATGACAAGGAGCAGGAAGTTAAGTCACAGATAATTCGTGGATGTTTATCTGCTCGAGGGAGACGCCGTGCTCTACGTGAAGATCTATCACTCACGTAACTGCTTGATTTAGCAAGATCATTTGAATGTTCTGAGTCTCATGCACAAGGTATGGAGAGACCCAGCAGTGAGACAGCATCTGTCAATGCTATAAAACAGCGACGCAGTCAACAAACAACCAAGCGTAAACAATACAGGTCTCAGGCATCTAGAAAAAACAATAAATGCTATAACTGTGGAGGAAATTACCCTCATGACAAAACATGCCCTGCCAAAGGAAAGTCATGCAACTTCTGCACAAAACAGAACCATTTTGCAAAGTGTTGAAGATCAAGAGGTGAACGAGCAGCCAAAGAGGTCAAGGTCAAGGCAGGAAGACATGAAACTGACAGCTCAGAAGGAGAATATGTCTTCAGTGTAAATCCACAGATCTCCAGACCATATGCAAAGACCGAAGACCGTCGGCAACAATTAACCTGAACAACACAGTTCTTCCAGTACTCATAGACACCGGTGCAACAATCAATGTTATGAGTTACTCAACCTACGAACGCCTACACAGAAAACCGAAATTTAACACTAATCAGAAGACCAGCGTGTATGCTTATGGCACAGATACACCATTACCAGTAAAAGGCACAATATCTGCTGAATTAACACATGGAGCTCAATACTATCCAGCAAGATTTGTGGTGATGAAACGAGATGGAGACACACTTCTTTGCTACAATACAGCTGGCAAACTCGACATGGTCAAAATAAAAGATGAGGTCAATGCGGTATCCCCTGACAACACTCATCAATGGTTTGTCAAGTATGGCGACTTGTTTCATGGTATTGGTAAACTAGATGGAGTACAGTGTCACTTACATGAAGATAGATCCGTAAAACCTGTCGTGCAACCACATCGCCGCATACCCTGTGAGAAAGAAGACAAAGAAAGAGATACAGAAATTGCTTGATCTAGATATCATAGAAAAGGTTGGTGATGAACCTACACCTTTGGTATCACCGATCCAAGTAGTACAAAAGTCCAAGAAACCAGACGAGGTCAGAATATGTGTAGACATGCGAGAAGCCAACAAAGTCATACAAAGAGAGACACATTACCCCTACACTAGACGATATCATTGCAGACCTAAACAGAGCAACGGTGTTTACAAAACTAGACCTTAATGCCGGATACCATCAGATAGAACTCGCTCCTGAATCTCGTCATCTCACTGTCTTCTCAACACACATTTGTCTATTTCACTATAAACGCCTGAATTTTGGGAGTTTGTTCAGCAGCTGAAATTTTTCAGAACTATATACATTCCGCACTTCAAGGGCTTGATTGTGTATTAACCATCAGTGACGATATCTTAGTATATGGTACAGATGAAGACCATGACAAGCGAGTAGATGCCTGCCTACAACGTATACAAGAAAAGAAGCTAACACTCAACAAAGAAAAGTGTGAATTCAGAAAAGACAAGATCGAATTCTACGGGAGCATATTCAGCCGAGATGGCATTTCACTTGTCCCTAAGAAGGTTTCGGCAATTAAGCATGTCCACCACCACGCAATGGCACAGAAGTGAAGTCGTTCCTAGGCATGGTGAACTACTGTAGTAGGTTTTTTCTAGACCTAGCCACAATATCTGAGCCACTCAGAGCACTCACAACAACATGGAAAAAGGGGAGAAACAGAACAGAATGTTCTAGACTTAATAAAAAAGAAGCTAGCAGCTGATTATACACTAGCATACCTCAACCCCCCCCCAAAAAAAAACTGAAGTAATCATTGATGCCAGCCCTGTAGGACTAGAAGCTATCCTTGCACACCAGATGACAGTGATCACGTCTCTGTCATAGCACACTGCATAAAAACCCTATAATACTTACTCTATTAATATGGATTATTAACTGTATTTTAGCCGAAGAGTGCATAGACAGATGAATACAGTCAAGAATACATTTTTTGTATTCAGCAAGCCTGTATTCATGTGGATTCATGTGAATTCACGTGTATTATACTATAATACAGGCAACTAATTAATGTGAATTTATCTGAATTATCGGGTTTTCATGCAGTGGCACTTGTCAGTAGATCCCTCACACCAGTAGAGCAAAGATACTCTCAGACTGAAAGAGAAGCTCTAGCTCTCACTTTGGGAGTACTACACTTTCATCTCTACTTATACGGAAGCCAATTTCAAGTGATAATGGATCACAAACCCCTGGTAGCGCTGTTTAACAAAACCCACAGCCAAACCGCCTACACGCATCGAGAGATGGATTCTGAAATTTCAGGAATACAACTGTGAGGTAGTGTACCAACCGGGTAAGCTGAACCCTGCAGACTACATGTCACGCCATCTGGTCATCCAAGCAATCAAGTCGTGAAGAAAAGATAGCTGAACAGCATATCAACTTTATAAGTCAACATACAGTACCTAAAACAGTACTCATCAGTGACATACAGCAAGCTACATTGGATGATGAAGCTCTACAACTTTCAATCCAAGCAGTCAGAGATGGTCAGTGGTACAAGAAACTTAATCAGAAGAAAAACACCAAAGTTGGCACAGTACTAAAATGTATGCACAAAGTACGCCATGAGCTCAGCGTTACTGAAGCCAACAATCTAATACTCAATGGGAAGAGAATCGTCATTCCAAGTCGACTTCAACAAACCATACTCAACATTGCACACGAAGGTCATATAGGAATTATGAAGACCAAGCAGTTATTGCGAGAAAAAGGTTTGGTTTCCAAACAAAGATGCAATGGTTGAATGAACAGTCTTGTATTCCCTGCCAAGCAACCACAGTAGACAATAGCCGTGAACCACTAAAGATGTCCAAACTGCCTGATGGTCCATGGCTAGAAGTCAGTGTTGATTTCTCAGATCTGTCAACAGGAGAATACGTGCTCGTCATCACAGACGACTACAGTCGTTTTCCAGAAATTGACATTGTTCAATAAACCTCTGCTAAAGCAGTGATTCCAAAGCTGGACCACATATTCTCAGTAATTGGCATTCCGAAAGTTTTACTGTCAGATAATAGACCACCCTTTAACGGAGACGAGTTCTCAGGTTTTGCAAGATACTTGGGCTTCAAGCACCGGAAAGTAACCCCTAGATGGCCCAGAGCAAACGATGACGTCGAACGCCTGATGAAGACAATAAAGAAAGTCTACAGAACGTGCCACACAGAAGGAAAATCATGGCGACAAGAAATTTATCGCTTCCTCAGAAACTGCAGAGCAACCCCTCACTCAACCACAGGTGTACAACTAGCTACACTCCTGTTTGGGTGGCCTCTGAGAACACGCGTCCTAGAAATAGTCACCAGAGTGGATGACAAGAAAGTACGCACATGTGACAAGAAACAGAAATCAAGAATGGAGACTTATGCAGATACGTGAGAGATGATTTGCAAGATTCCCGCCAAAATAGGAGACTTGGTACTTGTCAAACGTGAAGGGCACATACCAAGGAAGATATCTCCATACAAGACTTACCCATACCAAGTTTCAACAACAAAGGGTAGTATGGTAACTGCAACAAGAGGAAACCATGAAGTGACTAGCAACTCATCTCATTTCAAAGTCCTCAACAGAAAACCAGACCAACTTGACCTGCATGATAGTCAGAGAGAACTACCGAAAGAATCACCAGCTTCTACTGACTTTGCTGATAAAACACCAGTCAGTTTGACTGCTGACAAATGCGAACAACAAGTTCAACGTTACCCAAACCGAGAACGTAGATCACCAGCTTATCTTAAAGACTACATTACATAGTCTAGGGAAGGCGAATGCTGAAGATCCACCTTGAGGGTGAATGTGCTAGTAACCTCTCCCCTCCAGTTATTTTTGAATGTGTAACGTTAGAGTGTTCCTGTCATTTGTTAAGACATTTGTTTCAAGCTATGAACACTTTCATAAACAATCATTGAAGACAAATAATCTAAGTGCATCAGAATATTAGAACAGACGGACCCGAGAGACACTTTGTTTATTCTCATTTGATAATCTCATGACATTTGAAACACGCTCTCAACATGTGTTCATTTCATCCAGGTGGAAAGGGATGTAATATCCATGCATAAGCACAGTCTATGTACAGTGCTGATATCACCTTCTGTTAGGACGCCCTCTTGAGGCGACTTTGTGTACCTCATTAACATGCAGTTTTGAGAAGTAAATAAGTTCCATAGTTACAACCGCATCCATGACTGCTTGCGATTCTAAATACACCCCACCATATTAGTACCGAAGACATCTGAACCCATCCATCAAGTGGTCATGGTGAATACAAGTGGCGGACCCAGAGAATGCCATGGGGGAATAAGGCTAGCAATTTTTACAGCCATCATGGAACATGCCATGAAGGAATATAGCAAACCCTTTATGGCTTCTCTCCCAGAGTATATGCACACTACCAATAGTGAAATGCTCAACAAATCATTGGCAAAGTTCAGGTATGTATTGCTGGGCTGATCAGCAACACGCTAGTAATTACAATGTAAAATGTAGCACATCCACCGTTTAGTACTGGAGAATCAAATACAGCCAAGATATAAGAAAAGTGCATGTTGCATTTTACCTAAGCTGTTTATAGAAATACAGAAAAGGTCTTTATATTGTGAATGACTTTTTTCTTTTCAATTCCTTGAAAATTTACACTGCATGAAAACCCAATAATTCAGATAAATTCACATTAATGAGTTGCCTGTATTATAGTATAATACACGTGAATTCACACGCATCCACATGAATACAGGCTTGCTGAATACAAAAAATGAATTCTTGACTGTATTCATCTGTATATGCACTCTTCAGCTAAAATACAGGCAATAATCCATGTTAATAAAGTAAGTATTATAGGGGTTTTATGCAGTGTTAAGGTTGACTTGATGCCAAATGAGGATCATCTGTGTCTATTATAAGTAGAACATATTCATTGTCAACAGCCAGAAAGATATTTCTTGTTGAATTCATTTTAACAAAATCGTTAAAATTTCCTACAGGGTATATCAACAGGTGGATCAGAGAGAGTTGGCCACACAGCGTACAACACATCTCATAGATAAATTCCAACAATCTCTTCACTCGATGGAAGATTACCTAATGCCTATCCCCATGTATTTTACGCATCCCTACCTCTTTCTTCATGTTCTACTGACTTCTTGAATGCTGCACCAGGAGACTGGCCTATTTTCTACTTTACTAAGAACTCATTGCACACAACAAACTACCACACAGCATAATTCCAATTCAAGATCCATTCCATGTCTCTCTTTAACTCTACGATGACCGTGTTCAACTCTATATCACTTCTTCTACAGTCACTTGTTTTCTTTTATCTTTGGTGGCAAACTGGCACAAAAACCCAAACCATACCGCTCTTGTCATAATTGCTACATTCACTGGTTGGCAACTTGTGTGTCACCTGATCCCCTCTCACTTTAAACCCTGTAAAGATCCTGAATATCTTTGTCTCAAACACATCTTGGAAGAATAAGTACGACTGACAATATTCCTGATCTCTGGGAATTTTACGACCGCTATCTATCTATTCTTAATGAGAAAAAAGTTGAAATTTGTCATTCCCTTCTACATAGTCACATACAACCACATACATCAGCAGATATGATCACTAAAACAGCTAAGTCTTGCTTCTTCCAGAACTATCCTTCCACTTCCTACATGGGTATGGCAGAGAACAACAACCCACGACTACACCATGCTGGCTGGCAAAACAGCAGAATATCTGGTCCAGCCATTCAAGAGTGTTGCTGAGAATTGTGGACAGTCAACTCTTGTCAGTCAATCTACGGCTGCAAGGCTAAAATACCAAATACCAACTTTGCAGGTTGAAATAACGAACAAGTGCTTACCACTTGGTTTCAGTTTCGGCCTAGCAAATAATCAAAATCACACTCGGAGATGTGATTTTCCTCCATGTTTAGTGGCTGAGGCCATGTCTGCAGAGATATGTGTATTGCCTTGCGGACAAAGCTGTCATCAAGAGTGCCTTTCTCTTTCTGGTGATAAGTGTTTAGTGTGCACCCCTTTACTGTTAGAAAATGTCCAGAAACTTTGTGAAAATTTAAACCAAGGTCTTCTGCAACCAACAAAATATCAGCCACAGTAATCAAATACCCATGAACCTGACATAACCGACGAAGACCCCACATTTCCTACACCACACAAAACATACTATTATTCATCACACTTCAAACAAAACCTCAAAAGACAAGTAGACTAATAATCCACTGTACAAGAACCACAACAAACAAGAGAACAAGTTAACTGCACACAACAAAATACACAATACCAAACAACTAACAGGCAGTACTCATTGTATGCAGACAGGGCATACAAAGACAACCAGAGGTAGAATTTCACGTCCACAGCTCTTACAGGACATAGTTGAACACAATCAACAAAAAAGTAACAATGTGGCTACCAATTATAGCATACAGCCAAGTCTTCCTTTATACCCTGTAGGGGAAGTCAAAATGTGGGCTCTTCCTCACCACATATCACAATCAACTATTGACAGTCGCATGGAAAGCAATGCATACACATTGATTTATTTGATACAAGGCAACTCATTCTGGCATCACACAAACAATCAGACATTTTATGACTACTTACCAACAACAATAGATGGATGCCATCCTAACATCACTATGAGAAGGAAACAGGGTGTATGAGTTGTATGTTACTGAACAGGGCAGAAAACTGTCAGTTGCAGATGCAGCAAATATACTTTCATATCTCAGTATACAAAACATAAGGCCAGAAACTGCTGCTGACATTGTCGATCCAGATAATTCTTATGCTTCAAAAACACTTTCTCACCTGTTGTTGACCTTGCCAACCAAAACAGCTGGTATCTTTATTTTACAAGGAAAACGCCACTTTACTATTAGGGAGCCCAGATGATCAAACTGTCCTTTTCAATAGCCATACACATGGAAATGTTGGTGTTGTTGTATTATGCTGTCTAAAAAGAAGAGCGCTTGTAGATAGAATGTTGCAGTACTTTAATTCATTGTCAAATTCAACGCAATATACTCTTGTATCACTGACTGTTGTACAATACACATGAGTTTGGCATGAAGCATTACAATATGCTAAATGATGGAATACAATTGAAATGTTTCCAGAAAAGTCTTCAGCCGATAAGGTTCATGAAATTTACACATTAACGTGGCTATCCTTTGCAAAATTGAGATGCTCTTACTTCAGTTACAAAAATAAATGAAAATGAAACAAGAGAAATTATTCTGATGTTTTTACATAAGAACTGTTCTTGGTCCTGATTTTTAAATTAATTTTTATGTATTATGCATTTATAATTTTCTCATAATTATTTGCATCTATGGCATATGACCAAGGAATATTAAAATCACATTTGATTATTTATTTTGTTATAAGATGGTGTCAGGTCTCTTTGTTTGCAAAGTAAATGATTACTCACAATCAGAATATTTAAATTCTACAGTTATGTTTGTTACATCTATTAAGGTATCCTACCTGCTACACACTGCATAACCAATTTATCAGTTTGCATGCAAACAACTGAGAATTTATTTAGAAATGAATTGATTTTAAAATTAAACATAATTCAAATCGTAAATTCATAAAATGAACGATGATAAAATCTACTTTGCAATTAGTGCAAATGGGGATGCTTCACCTTTTCATTTTGTAGGATCTTCCTCATATCAATGATTAGCAAATCCTTTTTAAATCTTACTTTTTTAAGTACAAAACCAAATACATCTAAATGGATGTCTGTCTGTCATGCGTTCACATCTAGCACATCTAAATATCAAATATGTCACTCTGATTAACTACACGATTGGACCATTGCAGTCAAAACAAATAAAGTCTTAGAAACTTTTGGTGGTTAAAAACTTCACATTCTTAGATCATAGGCATGCAAAATTATGTCCATGCTTGCCTGGACTCACGCCTACACTGTACTCTCATTAATCTATATAAACATATACATAATTATAGGGAGGGATCTTTGATATAGAATTTGACAAAGTATTAAATAACAAGGTTTACAAATAAGTATTAATATGAACTTACCTGCATCATCCTTCGGTGCTTATATTCATCCAATAGATTTGACAATAAAGAGAAGTGACAGGTATGAAAGCAGCTTATTACCAAGTGGTCAGACATAAACCCTACAAGATTAATGCCCATAGTAATAATAACTTGAAAGTGAATAAATACATGCAGTTCAACAAATTCATGGTGAACTGTTGTCAGGGTTGGCCATGTATATTAAAACATGACAATCATTTCTTTGGTCTCACTTGTCAATTCCATACAAGTAAAAACTGATCTTGCCAGTTGGGAAAAATAAATAAAAGCTGGTATCCTTCATGACGAGAATGGCAAAAATAAAAATGACCCAATTGTATAGTTCATGATCTTTAAAGTTTTTTTAGTAACTATGTTGAGTGCCCTCTCTTCACCTACTTGCTTGGTTCTTAAAATGTGATGAAATTTCAGAAAGTAGCTATCAAACAACAGCACTTAATGTGAACAATTGACATTAATTTATTATCTAGTAATTGAATCGTCCGAAATTGAATCAATCTGAAAATCAGCCTCTATATAGGCTTCGTTGAGAAGCATATTGATACTGAAAATCCAGGACATTACCCAGGGTATGGAATAGCCCTGCGTACAGGTCTGTGTGTCCCCGGATAGTATTTGGCAACTTGAAATCAAACTCACCCAGCTTGGCCTGGGCTTGCAGCACTTCCGTTGCCCATAACTTTCCTCGACGAGTTGTGTGTGTGTGCATTTGGTCGGGATCCGGAGACTCCGAGCCATTATCTTATCATGCTGAGCCCGTGGCATTCTGATGCAAAACATGGAATTCAAAACCACTGTCGAAATCTAAAAATCGTAAGGAAACCTCTCCCTGTACGAGGCGCTAAATGGAAAACAAATAACTTACATACATACATACATACATACATACATACATACACACGCATTATATATATATATATATATATATATATATATATATATTTATATATATATATATATAATTTTGAGGGCATATTTTCAACAATCAGTCATTCTGTGTTTTAATGAAATAGGTGTCATATCAGTTGTAAGATAGGAACTTAAAAGTGTCAATTCTAAAGTCTGAGTATAGTCTTTTGAATGAGCTGTATGTATTCAAATTCTCTTTATGAATAAGCAGATGTCCACAACCGTTGTAAGGAAAATGTGATTAAAATATTAGTGCATGTTGCTTTCTAATACTAAATTCTCATAGAGAAAACAGAAAAGAATCAGGAACTTGCCATGCTTTTCATATGAAGGGCATGCTGAAAAATATGTTTGATATTTTAAAGAAACACGCCAAAGAGCGCGCCGCAAGATTTTAAACATACAGATATCTCAAATATATATATGTCAAATATATAAAGTTTTGCACTAGGACAGGGCTCTAAAAATATGTATTATTATTATTATTATTATTATTATTATTATTAAAGTTACGCGCCAGAAGGGCGCGCCAAACAATTCAACTCAATGCTAAAATTTATGGCAGACACATTGCATTTTATGCCAGTATGAGCCCTTGTTGAACTTGGAAAACAAACTGACCCCGCTATTGGGTATTTCATAAACATAGTGACCACCCATCACCAAAGTCAAAAATAGGGAGACCCCCATGAATCCACCCCCCCCCTGGCTGAAGCGACTGACCAGTCCCTTAGCTACATGGTCGCGTGTACCTCCATACTCCTTGTGTCAAATGCCCCGAGGAAAGTCCAAGACCAAGGATTGTTGTCTTTTTACTCAAATTTATCTTCATCCATCATTGTGCATGGGTTTATTGCACAAAGATTTCAGAATTAAATTTTTGTCTTTATTCTCGTAACTGTGTAGAACACGAAAGTTCGTTGCACAGCTGACGGACTGCAGTGGTCTCAGTGAATGATCGTTGTATGGTTGACGAGTAGCCCTGCGTACAGGTCTGTGTGTTACGGCGTTATACGGCCTCCGCCAAAGCCATATAAGGCCGGGAACACACAGACCTGTACACAGGGCTAGGCTACGAGCAGCCCAGATCAGTGGTAATCTCACCTGATAGCAATACCACGATCATTGTTTTGGCAAGCTTAATAGATCAAAATAAAACGGAAAGTTCAAATGCACTCGAATAGCACAAGCGCCAGCACTATGCGTGTATTACCTTTCGTCTTGCCAGGGTCTAGCTGCGTACGATACTGTGTTTTCCCAGCGCGGCGCGAGAGGCCTACCACCTCCCGTCCAGCACCTTCGACGCCGGGAAAGCACAGCATCGTTTTGCGGCTGTATCAGTCAGCCAGGACAAGGTCCTATTATATATAATTTTGCAGCTGTATCAGTAAGTCAGAATGAGGTCCTATTTATATAAAATTTTGCAGCTCTATCAGTAAGTCAGAACGAGGTTCTATGTATATAAAATTTTGCAGCTCTATCAGTAGATCAGAACGAGGTACTATGTATATAAAATTTTTCGGGGCGAGGCGCCATGTAAATTTCGACCCTTGTCCAGGCTCTATAGTCCATGTATGTATGTAATGTGTGTATATATATATATATATATATATATATATATATATATATATATATATATATATATATATATATATATATATGTATATATATAGATAGATAGATAGATAGATATAGATATATAGATAGATAGATAGATAGATAGATAGATATATGCGTGTATGTATATATGTAAATTTTTTTTTTTACATTTGGCGCCTCGTATCCCTGCGTGTTGTTGTCAACGACAAGTAATCACTTTCGCTGCAAACAGCAGTAGTAGCAATCCAAATACACGCGTGTTTGTTTCCACGCTTCTCAAGTAATTTCGCACATGCGCAGTACGTTTTGTAACGATTTTACACTGGCATAGACTCTCCACAGTCGCCGTGCCTTGTTTTGTGCGCACCCACGACTGCCACGATCCCGGCCACGATGAGCCTGCATTCCAAAACTACGCTGTGCAGATCAGCAGCTGTGAGCACGCGCTGCCAGACACAGCGACTATTAGGGACTGGTCAGTTTCTTCAGCCCGGGGGGCGGTGGATTCATGGGGGGGTCACCCTGTTTTTGACTTTGGTGGGGGGGGTCAGGGGGGGTCAGTGTGTTTTTGAATTTTGACACCGGCTCATCATTGCCTAAAATGCTAGTGTCAGCCACAAATTTCATCATTCAGTTGTATTTTTCGTCGCGCCCTTCGGGCGCGTAACTTTATTAATCAGTCATATTTTTCAGCACACCTAACTTTAACATATCAAGCATACATACATCAGAGATATCTGTATGTTCAATATATTTCAGCGTGCTCTTCAAGCTCAATACTTTAATATATCAGACATTTTTCAGCATGCCCTTCAGGTGCATGACTTTAATATACAAGGCATATATATCAGAGATATCAGGATGTTTCATGGACTACCTATGCCTGGGACATGAAATTCAGTCACTACTTCGTGTGCCATGTCCGGTTTATCACTTCTGGAAGAGCTAAATGCAGTCGAATCCAGCTGGACACAGTAAGACCAGACCGTGACTTTGTTTTACAAATTACAAAGACGACCTTGCGGTGGAACTTTGCAAGAAAGTTTTAATATCTCAACCGATGTACTTTGATGACAGGCATAGAAAATGATAGCAAATGAAAACGTATTGACGTTGCATTTTAATCAAAAGGTATCAATCAGAAACTCGTCCCTACTACACAAAGCCCATGGTCTGTTTTAGCCGTGCTGAGAAGGTGGTGGTCATTGCCATGAAGACTGTCAAAATTAGCATGCAACTCTGAGAATGGAACGGGTTGTCAATACAATGATAGGTCACCAAACTTTTTATTATCACTGTCGTCAACTATACCAGTTTCCTTTTGGGAACAAACGTGTGCAATTTTTCACATCGAATGCCTAACAAATTCACTATATGGGCAGAATCTTCAAAGAATGCGTTTTCTTGTCCTGGTAATATAAAACAATAACCCTAAACTAAAATATGCATTGGTTACCAGTACCAGCCATTGTAACAGGGCTACCAATTTCAGAAAATGGTAGCCCAAGTGGACTACCAGGGAAGAGTTAATTTCGAGCAATGCATAAGGGTAGCGATGTCAAAAGAAACACCTAACTTGGCGGAGAGAATATAGTATGAAAATTAGAAGTCACCCCTATTGACAAAATTAAAATAAACAACACCTCTTTTTCAGAATTTCAACAGCTTTAATGCACTATTATTAGATTTCTATATAATACTTATAGCCCCTAAACTTGTTAATATAAGTATGATATAGAAATAATAACGCGAATAATAATAGGCTGAATTTCCGTGAAAATTTCACCATGAGGGTATTTTGGGTCGAAAAGACCAAATATGATATAAATTTCACTGTCCCATGTTTCCATGGTAACCATTTAGGGGTTGAAAATTTCAGTTTTTCTAATATCCAATTAAAAGTTACTTTGATTGATATAAAAATTATCTAGAGGGGGAGTTCGGGTCAGAGAACACAAAAACCTGACTTAGTTTAATGTTTCAAGTTGCCATGGTAACTATTTTGGGATTTAAAATGTTACCTTTTCCCTAATTCATATTAAAGAACTATTGATTGATGTAAAAAATGATCATAAGGGTTTTTTCCGTCAGCACACCAAAAAAATCACACTTATTTTAATGTTTGATGTTTCCATTGCAACCGTTCAGGAGTAAAAATTACCAGTTTTTTCAATGATTCCACCTTAAATCCAGTAATCAACAGAATGTGCAATATCAAAGGGATATTTGGGTTAGGAAGACCAAATATCCAGTGTAAAAATCTAGTAATAAACATAAATATTATACCAAACGGTTATTTTGGCTTAAAAAGACGAAATATGATATCCATTTTTACTGCGCTATGTTTCCATAGTAACCTATTTGCGTTTGAAAATTTTCATTTTTTTTTTCAAAATTCCATTAAAAGTAATCCCAGTTACTATGCAAATTCTCTCCTAAGTGTATCTATCACAGCATGAACTCATGTTCATTTTGTTTTATATTGCCATGGTAACCATTTTGGTAACCACAGTTTTTTTATTTAAAACATAATAATTCAGGTTTCTATTTATTTTATTGATTTCTAAGTAACAACATTTAACATTTGTTTTATAATAATAATAATTGTAATTTCTTTGCCTTCAGCTAGGAAGAATAAGAAAGATACTGTATATTGGGTCAATTCCGGCCAAAATTATGCTTATTGTTAATGCTAGTGTGTTAGAATTAATTTTATATAGACCAGAAATAATTTTCAAGCATTTTTAATATTGTTATATGCAGTCATCCCAAATAAGTGTTGTTTATTATAGTACTAACTTATTATGAATTCACTGAATTAACTAAGTTTATGCCTTTAAATTATTTTTATATGCTAAAATTAATTCTACTAGTATCTCAAATTAGTTTTATGAACCCAATTCGCCTTAGCACCCAATGTACCATATATTTATCATAAGTAGTAACACTAGCGCACATTTTTTATTTTAAACATGATTCACTGGTACTTATTTATTTTATGGATTTATAATTAACGACGTATTAATATTTATTTTAGAATAATTTATTTTGATTTCTTTGCCTCATCCAGGAAGAATAATGAAGACAAACTATTTCTGATTGTTTAACTAAAGTAAAATTATGACCATGTAGTGGTACATTATTTTTATGTGACCCGGCGTGACCACATAAGCTCTATGATTAGCTACATCTCCCCTTTCCATGATAGCAACGGCTAAATTTGAATATGGTGCCTGTATACCTTTAAACACTTTTTTTAACCCAGCAGGTCAAGACAAGGGGAAATATTAAAGTTAAATGTTTCGTGTTTATACTGCCCTACTTGTTAATAAAATTAAACTTACAGCAACTCTCAATTAATTTTGCCCTACTTTTCACTTGTGCGAACGTCGTAGGAAATACTTTATTGCAACAATTTATGCAATATATAAAGAAACGGCTTTCAAGTAACCAACCGGAGGTAAACAGGTGAGACTACGTGCCCAGAAATACGAACGCAATAGACGTTTTGGCGTATGCAAACTAACTTATAGAAAACCCGCAAAGACTAGTCGTTTTGGCGTGTGCCGGCTAATCGGCTAACAAAAAAAACCCAGGAAACTGCAAAATCGCAAAAAGTGATAAAGAAATGTAATAGCTATGGAATAGTTTCTATAAAAATCTCTACACCTGGGCCTATAGCATAATGGAATAGCCAGTATTATTGTAAAAGGTGATAGTCATATCAATCTATTGACATGCGACAAAAATAATTAATCTTTCCACCTTTCAGCTTGGTGAAAAAAGCATTTATTGATTCGCCAGAGACCTGTGGATTCGCTTATTTTTGCACAAGTGCTACTTGGACATAGGAAAAAGTTCAATTGCTATTTCAGTGAATCGGCCATGATGAGAGTTCTCGAATCAAAAACTGTAGCTGTGCTCGAATACAAATGTCTTCTCATTAAATTACGTCATTGTTATACAAGAGTTGGCATTCCAAAGTCTGTCACCCTGGGTTTTTTAAAGTTTGGAGAAGGGCGGCGTTTCCATCTGAATGATTGAACGACGTGAAACGCAAAATTACATCGCATATTATCCGGCAATATGTACATGTACGTATAAGCTTATACTCCAAACACTGGCCCAATGATATCCCCTCTCTCCGTACAGTATTATGCATAATTCGGCGCTGCATGTACGGCAATTACAAGTCACCCTTTTTGACAAAAATTGAAATAAACAACACCTCTTTTTCAGAATTCCCACAGCTTCAATGAACTGTTATTAGATTTCTATATAATACTTATAGCCCCTGAACTTGTAATAATAATTAATATAAGTATTATATAGAAATAATAACGCGAATAATAATAGGTTCAATTTCCGTGAAAATTTCACAAGTAGGGTATTTTGGGTCGAAAAGACCAAATATGATATCGATTTCACTGCCCCATGTTTCCATGGTAACCATTTTAGGGGTTGAAAATATCAATTTTTCTAATATCCCATGAAAAGTTACTTTGATTGATATGAAAATTATCTAGTGGGGGAATCCGGGTCAGAGAACACAAAAAACAGACTAATTTTAATGTTTCGAGTTGCCATGGTAACTATTTTGGCATTGAAAATGTTCCTTTTTCCCTTATTTCTATTAAAAATGTACTCGGACATAAATCCCGGTATTTTGGGAATAACCTCATTATTATACACCTTTTTTAATCCAATGTTACCTCGAAAAAATCAAAATTAAAGCTTTTTTGGGAATGACCGTCCCACACTGCACTGAGCAATCGCGAGCAAACTGAGAATGCGTTAAGCGCGTCCGCTAAGCGCACAGAACGAAATTTCAAACCCGCGCAGCGCAGTGTACGTGTGAGAAATTGTAGGCCGGCAGCATAATTTCACCCGAATTCACAGGCTTTTGATTCACCACTACTAACGTTGTGAAGTACCCAATATTTTAATAGAAGTATTTCCCCGCATTGACGTAATGGTGTTTTGAGGTCAAAGGTCAAATAGCGTCCAATAACACCAAAAGTTATTGTACTCCGCGGCAAAGGTATTGGACTCTGCGTCCTCTGATACCGAAATTTACTGTACGAAGAAAACTCCAAAGATTGCAGACGCAGGTATATAATGATAAAGATAATGTATATTGGGGCCATTCTGGTCAAAATTATGTTTTCCGTTAATTTTAGTGTGTTAATATTACTTTTATATAGACCAAAAATAATTTTTCAAGCATTTTTAATTTTGTTTCATGCAGTCATCTCAAATAAGTGTTATGTAGTATATTACTAACTTCGCATTCATCGAATTAAGTTTATGCCTTCAAATTAATTTTATGTGATAAAATTAATTCTACTAGTATCTCAAATTAATTTTGTGAACCCAATTCCCCTTAGCACTCAAGATTCACTGGTACTTATTTATTTTATGGATTGACAATTAATAATTTCTTTGTCCCATTCCAGGAAGAGTAATGAAGACAAATTATTTCTGATTGTTTAACTATAGTAAAATTATGACCATGTAGTGGTGCATTATTTAAGTGTGACCTGGCGTGACCCTATAAACTCTATGACTAGCTAGATCCCTTTCCATGGTAGCAACGGCTTAATTTGAACATGGTGCCTGTATACCTTTAAACACTTTTTAAAAACCCAGCAGGCCAAGATAAGGGGGAAATTTTACAAGATATCACGTTTAATACTGCCCTACTTGACATAGTATAGGGCTCTCACTTGTGCGAACGTCGTAGGAAACACTTATTGCAACAATTTACCCTAAATATAAAGAATCGGCTGTCAAAACTGTGGTTGCTAACCAACCGGAGGTAAACAGTGAGACTAAACGTGCCCATACGAGCGCAATAGACTAATCGTTTTGGCGCGTGCCAAAATTATAGAAAACCGCAAAGAGTAGTCGTTTTGGCGTGTGCCAGCTAATCGGCTAACAAAAAACAGGAAACCGCAAAACCGCAAAAAGTGATAAAGAAATGTAAATAGCTATGGAATAGTTTCTATAAAAATCTCTACATATGTATATCAACCTGAGGAATAAGATTTTGACCTGTAGCACGATGCTCAATGGAATAGCCAGTATTATTGTGAAAGGCGTTAGTCATTATCAAACTACTGACGTGCTACAAAATAATAAATCTTTCCACCTTTCAGCTTGGTGAAAAACGCATTTATTGATTCGCCAAAGGCCTTTGGATTCGCTTATTTTTGCACAAGTTCTACATGGACATAGGAAAAAGTTCGACTCACCCTCTGGATTGTTGAGCATACAACTGACTGTTTCAGTGAATCCGACATGATGAGAGTTCTCGAATCAAAAACTGTACTGTAGCCGTGCTCGAATACAAATGTCTTCTCATAAAATTACGTCATTGTTATACAAGAGTTAGCCTTCCAAAGTCTGTCACCATGTTTTTTTCAAAGTTTTGAGTAGAGGGCGGCATTTCCATCTGAATAATTGAAAGACGTGAAACGCAAACATTTCCATCGCATATGTTCCGGCAATATATACAGTAGAAATACTGTTTACGCTGCAGTTACGTAAGCTTATAAGCTTAGGCCTATAGTCCACAAAATGGTCACAGGCGGCGTGAAGTTTCTGAAAGGATTTCCTAAACGTCCTACTTGTTACCTTAGACACTCACATGTGATATCCTGAAAAGTATTCTCTGCAGTAATTCCAGTTTCTGTTGACATTCCATCATTTTTAAAGCTAACG
>LD347718.1:88469-100375 GCA_001465055.1 Ptychodera flava
TCATAGTCGTGACTTTTGATGGAAGAAAACTGCGCTGCACGTACATCAATGGGAAGTCACCCCTATTGACAAAATTAAAATATATAACACCTCTTTATCAGAATTCCAGCCTCAATGAACTATTATTAGATTTCTATATAATACTTATAGCCCCTAAACTTGTAATAATAATAATAATAATAATAATAATAATAATAATTAATATAAGTATTATATAGAAATAAAGAAGCGAATTATAATCGGTTCAATTAGGGTATTTTTGGTCGAAAAGACCAAATATGATATCGATTTCACTGTCCCATGTATCCATGGTAACTATTTTAGGGGTTGAAAACTTCAATTTTTCTAATATTCCAGGAAAAGTTTCTTTGATTGATATGAAAATTATCTAGTGTGGGAGTTCGGGTCAGAAAACACAAAAAATCTGACTTACTTTAATGTTTCAAGTTGCCATTGTAACTATTTTGGCATCGAAAATGTTACTTTTTCCCTAATTCCTATTAAAAATGTACTCGGACATAAATCCCAGTATTTTTGGAATAACCTCATTATTATACACCTTTTTTAATCCAATTTTACCTCTAAAAAATTGAAATTGAAGCTTTTTGGGGGATGCCCGTCCCGCACCGCACTGAGCGATCGCGAGCAATTAAGCGCGTCCGCTAAGCACACAGAACGAAACTTCAAACCCACGCAGCGCAGTGTAGGTGTTAGAAATTGTAGTCGGCAGCATAATTTCACCCGAATTCACAGGCTTTTGATTCACCACTACTAACTTTGTGAAGTACCGAATGTTTAGAAGTATTGCCCCGCATTGACGTAATGGTGTTTTGAGGTCAAAGGTCAAATAGCGTCCAATAACACCAAAAGATATTGTACTCCGCGCGTCAAAGTAATTGGACTCTGCGTCCTCTGATACCGAAATTTATTGTACGAAGAAAACTCCATAGATTGCAGACGCAGGTGTATAATAATAAAGATAATGTATATTGGGGCAATTCTGGTAAAAATTATGTGTTCCGTTAATTTTAGTGTGTTAGAATAAAATTTATACAGACAAGAAATATTTTTTCAAGCATTTTCAATTTTGTTTCATGCAGTCATCTCAAATAAGTGTTATAAAGTATATTACTAACTTATAATGCATTCATCGAATCAAGTTTATGCCTTCAAATTAATTTCATGTGATAGAATTAATTCTACGAGAATCTCAAATTAATTTTATGAACCTAATACCCCTTAGCACCCAATGTACCATTATTTGTCACAAGCAGTAACAGTACTTTGTGATTTCTTTGCCTCATTCCGGGAAGAATAATGAAGACAAATTACTTCTGATTAGTAAAATTATGACCATGTAGTGGTGCATTAGTGTGACCTGGCGTGACCCCATAAACTCTATGATTAGCTAGATCCCTTTCCATGGTAGCAACGGATAAATTTGAACATGGTGCCTGTATACATTTAAACACTTTTTTAAATCCAACAGGCCAAGACAAGGGCCCGCGAACGTCGTAGGAAACACTTATTGCAACAATTTACCCGAAATATAAAGAATCGGCTGTCAATTAAACTGCGGTTGCTAACCAACCGGAGTTAAACAGTGAGACTAAACGTCCCCAGAAATACGAACGCAATAGACTTATCGTTTTGGCATATGCCAACTCACAACTATAAAAAAACCGCAAAGATTAGTCGTTTCAGTGGCGTGTGGCGGCTAATCGGCTAACAAAAAAACAGGAAATCGCAAAACCGCAAAAAGTGATAAAGAAATGTAAATAGCTATGGAATAGTTTCTATAAAAATCTCTACATATGTATATAAACCTGGGGAATAAGATTTTGACCTGTAGCACAATGCTCAATGGAATAGCCAGTATTATTGTAAAAAGGCGATAGGCCCTAGTCATAACAAACTATTGACATGCGACAAAAATAATTAATCTTTCCACCTTTCAGCTTGGTGAAAAACGCATCCATTGATTCGCCAAAGGCCTGTGGATTCGCTTATTTTTGCACAAGTGCTATACATGGACATGGGAAAGAGTTCGACTCACCCTCTGGATTGTTGAGAATCCACCATGATGAGAGTTCTCGAATCCAAAACTGTCGCCTTGCTCAAATACAAATGTCTTCTCATAAAATTACGTCATTGTATACAAGCGTTAGCATTCCAAAGTCTGTCACCCTGTTTTTTTCGAAGTTTGGAGAAGGCGGCATTTCCATCTGACTGATTAAACGACGTGAAACACAAAATTCCATCGCATATGTTCCGGCTATAAGTATGTACAGTAGAAATACGTTGCAGTTACGTAAGCTTATACTCCACAAAATATCAAATGGCCACAGGCGGGTTGAACTTTCTGAAAGGATTTCCTATACGTCCTACTTGGTACCTTAACACTCACATGTGATATCCTGAAAAGTATTCTCTGCAGTAATTCCAGTTTCTGTCAACATTCAACTGTTCAACGACACGATAGCACGAGCTTTACTGACACGCGCACATAGACTCAATTGCGCATGCTCTCTGAAGGGCGTGCGCGTGAATTGCGCGTGTTCCTACAGTGAAGAACGCGAATCGCAGGGTCTCTGCAAGACTACGCTGGCAGGCGAAACATGCGAGATGCAAAACAATGTTTATTCTGCAATGCCAATATTACGCGTACGAGGTTTGGTGGTCGCAGAAAAGAAATTTCACTGCACAGAGAGAGAGAGAGAGAGAGAGAGAGAGAGAGAGACAGAGAGAGAGAGAGACAGAGAGAGAGAGAGAGATATTGTTAATTTATGTTGGAAATCTTTTTCATAGTCGTGAGTTTTGATGGAAGAAAAGTAAAAACAAAATTAAATTGAACTGATCGAACGTGTATCCATAAAGTTCGCACAAAAGTAAAAAAAAGTCTAGGCCTGCTGGTATCGCTTAAACTTAAATGTCACTTTTCCGACAAGCATTACCCCTTGGGTTAATGATATCCCCCTCTCTCTGAACAGTAAGCTTATGATGCATAATTCTGCGCTGCACGTACAACAATTGGAAGTCACCCCATTGACAAAATTAAAATAAACAACACCTCTTTATATATAATACTTACATCCCCTGAACTTGTAATAATAATAATAATAATAATAATAATAACGGTTCTTCTATAGCGCACATATCCATAACTACATGTGCTCAAGGCGCTTTACGATTATTATTACTCCTGGTCACTGCACCTAATAAGATACCACTGAACTCCCTGGGGGAGCAAACAACAGCTCACATGTACAGCCAATAAGCGAGACAGAGCTAAACGCACACATTACAACCACTGTCCTACCAGGTACCCATCACTCCTGGGTGGGGAGAAGCAATGAGGAATAAAGTGCCTTGCTCAAGAACACATGGGGAAACTCGAGTTCCCTTGACAGAAACGTAAGAAAAATGACACGTTTTTCCAGTACTTTCTTGATTCTTTGACCCTGTTCACCCCCGTCGCCTAAATATAATTGTCTCACTCACATCTGCCATGGTTTATTTTCATTGACGACCACGATCGATCTTTTCATCCTCTGAACATGCAGTTGCTTTTGTTTGAAGCAATTATTTTTTCATTTGTGGAGCCCTTTTCCTGGTGACTATTACAGTCACTGCTATGTTGTTTTTTTCACAAGATGTATACAGTTTGATACTGGGTATTGAGTTGCCTTTCCGTGAAGGCAATATGCATACCATGCCAGTTCACATTTACTCAGATCAGCAGCATACATGTACATGACATTTTTGTTTCAAGTATGCTTTTTTACTTTGAAATTTCAATAAAATGTCACTTCTGTATTCAGAGATTGTGGTTCATCCTGGTTCGAGCCCCACAACGGTAACGTCCCCAGTCCGGGCCAAGGCAGGGCTATCGAGCTATCTGATTGGTCCTATTTGAATTTCACTGACGTACTAACCCGCCAAAGTGTGACACTTAAGTTTTGCCGTACAAACTGTACGAATCAAAGGAGAAAGATGCTAAATATCGCCGATTTTTGCCCTTTCCATCGAATTACAGGATAGGTCTAGTAAGTACAGGACATGATGCTGCCACAAACCCAATATTTCAATTGGCTTGCATTTATTTTGTGTGTTTTTCTTGTCTTGAAAATACAGATGTTGAACTCCCGGTTTCTCCCCTTGTCTGAATATATAGAGGGAGTGAATAAGTCTAACCCTAACCCTACCCCTAACCCTAACTTAAGCCTAACCCTAGCCCTAACCCTAACTTAAGCCTAACCCTAACCCTAACCATCGGAAATACATATCAACAAACAAACAAACAAACAAACAAATAAATAAATAAATAAATAAATAAATAAATAAATAAACTGCTCTCTATTGACAAATATTAACAAATTAGCTTTTCGCTGTTATTTTATTAAAAATAACAAATAAACAAACACAAATATTTACACATAAACAAACACAGACACAAATAAACAAGGAGTACGAGCCCCCTGTGGGTAAATGATAAAACGACGCAGACGATCGTCAGTTTGTAGTCTGGATACAATTCCATGGCGTAACCGTGAACAGCATTGTCCCTGGAGAATCAAAGAAAACTATAAGTATTCATAATATTTACTGTTTCTTGTAAAATATGTCGAAGGAAAGCTTCGTCAATTGGCAAGTTCACTGAAGAATCTATCTGCAGCTCGTTAAACGACAAATCTATGAACTACCAACTTAGATTTATACCACGGAATCTCGGTCTACCTCCATGCACAGAGAAACATTTTGCGGTACTTCGTTCAACAATTGTCCAGTGAGAAATTCGACTGTCTTTAATCTCTTCTCGGTGGTTTTTTTGTTTCCTATTTTTTCGTATCAGTTGCCACTGTTACCCCAAGTTTCTTACCGAGCTGATGATTCTATCCGCCAAAATATACTCTAATGATGAAACACATAACTTCATTAGGGAAGAAGATGGAGATTCCTGTGACAGTGCTCGTTATGTAAAGCTAGCTTTCATTGGCACTACAGTACTCAAATTTCTAAATCACTTATGTATGACACGCATTACAATTACTTTCGAAAGAAATTCCTAGGTATTAGGGTAGCCTATATAGACACCGATAGTTTAATTTACAGTGTCTCTCCCTTCTGACACAACTTTCAATGATATGGTTCGAGAAGATATGGAACAGAATGGGAAAGGGTCGATACATGGTAACAAAAAGGTTAGCAAAAGGTGATAGGTAAATATAAAGATGAAATGAACAGGAAACCTATTCTAGAATTCGTCAGCGTTCGTTCGAACATGTTTCTTTTCGGACCACATCTTCTATCACAAAAAGGGCATAAATAATTGTTGTGGTCGTAAACACCGTAACTTTGAAGATCATAGTGATCTCTTGGAAAATAGTCAGGAGCCTGAGGAGACACATTCCATTCTGTTGGCATGGAGAGCAAGTGAGATTAGGAGTTAGGCCGATTGGGAAGGTTTAGTTAGAGTCTGACTGACTGAAATAGTATAGACTTTAGTCTACTCTTCTCGACAGAGACCATTGCATTGCTGATTACATAAACCTGGGCTAACATTTTGTCATCAAGAGTATCTTCGCCAACTCCCTTTACTGATGTATCGATTTTTTTCCGAATTCCAAGTTGAACTCCATCTTTTTGTATTTATTACCTTTAATCCGTTTCCGTGAACTAAAATATCTTTAACGCTTCGTAGATCAATAAAGAGACAGAATTCATTCTTCATATAATCAACTTCATCCATATCATTTTCACAAAGTTCCTTATCTTTTGCAAAAACCCGACGTGATTCATAACAAAAACGTCTTTGTTTTATCTTCTGTGTTATCTTCTAATACCGTAAATCGTTACAGAAACATATTCAACGGATGGATTTACGAAAAGTTAGCTTTTCAGTTCTTACCTACTCTGATCGTAAGTGAAGAGTACTAGTATAACCCTCATGCTACGTCGAGGTATATTAACATTTTATTGATAATTGTATCCGATTAATTGAATGGAATTGCGCTAAAATGGTACACATGGTAAAACAGAAATTTCTTGCCATTATTATAATACCAAGCTGTATCCCTTGTGTCTGAACTGGCTGTGACCGACTCGGATTATAAGTAACCACATAGTTGTCTTCTCTGCATTTGCATTTGCGTGTGGTTTTCGGCTGCTGAAAGTTGGCAACATGATCGATTGTATGTTTTTTAATACTGTATATGTAAGTGTAAAAAATAATTGCATTAATATAGAGGAAAATATAGCAGAAGGAGGATAAAATATTGAACTACAGGGTTGAAGATTTTAATTTTGATAATGTTGAATTGAGTTATGATGAAACATCCTTTATTGACAATAACAGTGCCCTTACAGAAACTGACCCATTTCTGGCTGGCAGGAAATGCGACAGCCCGCTATTGGTTCTGTTAACTGAGTAAAGAGTAGAACTTACAGAGCAAATGGTCGATGAATTCTAAGAAAAGAATATCACTGATCCGTCCACATGAAATTTTACTTTTGAATGCTATGATATAGGACAGAAAGCTGTATTATAAAGATATCAGGCTGCCAAAACAAAAGGGTGGGTATTTTAAGTGCACTCATCAATAACAGGTTCAGAGCTTCTGAATATGTAAGAAAATATTCGATGACGCTAGCTTTTGCTCTAGCTATCGCTGTAGCACACAACCCGACTACGTGAGTTTTACATTGCATTCTGAAGATGTGTTAAATTTTAGAGAGTGCCGAGGAGCAGACACCTTGTGACATTTTATTTACTTATTTATTTATTTATTTATTTATAGGGAAAACCTGCGGGATCTAGTCCCATTTAGAGGTTTCAATTTTAAGATAAACTTAAAACACAAAACTACAATTACAGATAAAAAGACAGTCACAGAAACAAGTCAGATAGAAAAAGGGAGGTCCATATAAAAGATGAACCTTAAGAAAAAACACCAGAAAATAAAATCAAGTAGGTAAACTACCAAAAAAATGGATTTTCTAAGGTCAGTTTTAAACTGAGCATGATTACTGATAAGATCAATATTTGGATGGCAATGTAGCAGATCGTTAAAACAACTCATGCACCTGTTGATAGCTAAGTATTTAGAAATATTGATACGGCCCCGAGGTGGTCTAAAGGTTGGGAAGGTGCGTAGATGTTTAAAACAAAGCTTTAGACAAGTCCGGCAAATTATAAATACCAGTTGCACATCTGTGTTAAAACATCAATGTCGAGATAAAAACGCCGTATTTGTAACGTTGAAACGTTAAAAACAGAGCAAAGGGCTACATACTGATCTGTATGGTATAAAGTATGGGTCTTAAAACATAGGTTCTTTACAAATTGTCTTCGGACACTCTCTGAAATAGACGTGTGGTACTGTTGCCACGGATTCCACACAACAGAACAATATTAAGACCACTTCTTACAAGAGAAAGATATAGAGTTCTCAAAGTCCGAACTTGGTTAAAATTATTGGAATTGTTTTTAAAAAACCCAACATTCTAAAAGCATTATTAGCAATATAAGATAAGTGACTTGAAATATTGAGTTTTGATTCTAAAATGACTCCCAAATCTTTGACCTGGTTTACCCTTTTAAGGAAAGACTATGCAATAAAATAGTTAAATAATCAATAACAGATTTCTTGATGGTAAAAGAAATCGCTAAACATTTTTGGACATATAAATCAAGTTTCCTCACACTATACCAAACCTTCAATCTGTTAATATCGTCTTGAAGTTTTAAACAATCTGATAAATTCTGTATTGGTCTAAGAATTTTAGCATCATTTGCATATAACAAACAAAATGACCAAGTAATGACCCCTGGGGTACACCAGAAGACACTGCACCCGATTCAGAAAAAATGATTGCCAACCAATACTCTCTGCTTTCGGTCAGTTAAGTAGGATTTAAGCAACTGAAGTAACTGACCTGAAAATCCATGTCACTCAAGTTTGTATACAAGAAGTCTATGATTGACTGAATGAAAAGCTTTACAAAAGTCAGTATAAATAATATCAACTTGTATTTTCTTATCAAACGCAATCAGCCAAATAATCCACATAACACACAATATTAGTTTGGGTTGATCTGCGCTTAATAAAAAAACATGTTGTGCATTAATAATATGCTCTTTCACATGATTGAGAATATCACCACTAATAGCCTTCTCAAAAATCTTACCGAGAAGTGAAAAAAGTGAGACAGGTAACATCACATTTAGTACCACTTTTAAAAATTGGATCCATGTTTGCCCTCGTTAGCTGGCTTGGAAATTTCTCTCTCTGGAGAGATTTAGAAAAAATAGCAGAAAGTTGGTAGCCAAGTTTTTCTGCAAACATTTAAAGAAAAATACCCGAGATATTATCAGGACATATTGCCTTATTAGGGTCATATGATTTCAGATGTTTCAGAACGGTGTTTGTAGACACATTGATATTACATGACAGTAAAAAATTGGCCGACTAGCGGAAAATACAATACTCGTTAAAATAAGTCATTGACAATGACATAGTCCCCACTTGCGCATAATAAATGAGGTACAAGATGTGACATCTTAAGGTCTAATATCCGATCAAAATTGGAGGGTATAGAACTTGTTGTTACTGAGTTATGCATATATATGTATAATCAAGTGTGCATAATTAATGAGGTAAAGCGTGTGTATAAGGTCTCCCATCCTACTAAATATAAAGAACATAGCACTTGTGGTCACTTATTTATTGACATAAACGTATATTTTAGGTAAAAGGTCATCGAGGTCACATGACATTTGGTCAAAAAATGTATATCCTATAGTTATCCCTATATACCAAAAATCAGACATCCAGCTCTATTGGCTTGCTCAGAATTAGATATGCACATAATTAATGAGGTTTAGTATATGGCGTCATAAGATCTTCCATCATACCAAATATGAAGGGTGTCCCACTTGTGGTTACTGAGTTACGGACAAATATGTATATTTGAGGTCTAAGGCCATTGATGTCACGTGATATTTTGTCAAAAAATTGTAATGCTAAGTTATCCCTATATACCAAAAATTAGACCTCTAGCTCTATTGGCTCGCTCAAAATTAGATATACGCATATTTAATGAGGTACAATGTGTGGCGTCATAAGGTGTCCCATCATATTATACATCAAGGTTATAGCACTTGCGGTTACTGGGCTATGGACAAATATGTATATTTGAGGTCAAAGGTCACTCAGGTCATGTGACACTTTGTCTAAAAAATTGTATTGCTAAGTTATCCCTATATATCAAAATTTGACCTCTAGCTCTATTGGCTTGCTCAAAATTAGACATGCGCATAATTAATGAGGTACAATATGTGGCGTCATAAGGTGTCCCATCATACCATATATGAAGGGTGTAGCACTTGTGGTTACTGAGTTATGGACAAATATGTACATTTGAGGTCACATGACATTTTGTCTAACAAAAATTGTATTGCTAAGTTATTCCTATGTACCAAAAATCAAACCTCTAGCTCTATTGGCTCGCTCAAAATTAGATATGCACATAATCAATTAGGTACAATATGTGGCGTCATAAGGTGTGCCATCATACCATATATGAAGGGTGTAGTAGTTGTGGTTACTGGGTTATGGATAAATATGTATATTAGAGGTCAAAGGTCACCAAGGTCATGTGACATTTTGTCAAAATATATGAGATATCTGCCTGACCGGAGGGACATGACTCAATCTATGAGCCCCCAGGACTTCATCTGTTGGGCTAAAAACTGTGTCACTGCATCCTTTTTGCAATATGAATACGATGAGAAACTAAATTTTTATTTTACTTGTTCTTATACATGGGAGTCTATGCAGGTGTAAACTAAAAAGTCCTCTAACACGGACAAATTTGATCGCATTGTGAAATAAATCGACGAGCATGTGTATGGGGTAGGGTACTATTATTGTACAAAGTTTGAAAGAAATTGACCAGGGCATGTCTGAGATATATGCGTGAACGGACGGACGCACGGACGGATAGACTGACATGACATGACTCCGTCCGTGGGGACTAATAAAGACTGCAAAGTTAAAAAATACAGTAAAATACTAACTGACCAGCCGGAAATAAAACACTTGCAAAGCAGAGACTAAAATGCGCAGATGTTTCGATTGCAACCCTTCGTGTAAAATACTAACGACATTTATTCCTCTTTTGAGCTAGTTTGTGATATTACATAACTCCTCGTCAGTGACATCATCAAATCATGGGAACATATCAGTCTGACTATCTTTCTGAAAAACAGAGTGAACAACGTAACGTGTTAAACAAATCAGCGAGTCCTTTGGCTTACACGAATAGACGTTATTATACCGTACAGAATTTGGGACCGATTTGGTTTTGACTGGGACTAATCAGAGATGAATTGCTTCACCTACCGTATGATGCTAGCGGTAATGCACATAAATTACAAGCTATCGAAAATAGAATTGACTAATAGAATAATCTTAACCCTTACAACAAAGCTTTTGTTGACGAATTATATATACGAAATATGCGTCTTTATGAGCTTTACAATGAAAAAGATAAAAATCAGTCAGAGTAGGTGGAACCAGCTAGCAAGACTAGCCTAATTTAATAATCAAATTGCACTGCAAGAAAACCCTGTACTACTTATAGAATAAGCATGGATTATTACCTTATTTTAGCTGAATAGTGCATATACAGGTGAAAACGTATAGTCAATATTCCATTGCTTGTGTTCAGCAAGTCTGTATTCATGTGACTAATGAAAATTCACGTGTATTTTGCTATAATACAGGCAACACATTAGTGTGAATTTATCTGTATTGTTGCTTTTTGATGCTGGGTTGAAGAGCAACGTGACCTAATTAGTAGAGCACATGAAATACTGGCACAGACTAGGTCTCTTCATGATAATGATGATGATGATAATGATGATGATGATAATTTCTGATCCAGAATTGTCGCTGAAACTGAAGCTGGTAGAGTTATTTAAAGGTCATTGTATAACTATCACTGCTGGTCTTAACTGTCAACAATTTCCCTGGCTTTGACTAAAGGGGTGGCTCACGCGGTGGCTGATGTAACCAAGGTGGCTCAGGAGATAGCCCACCCGCAGTAGATACAAAAGCAAAGGAACTTATCATGAAGTTTGGTGAATGGTTTCAAACCCTAGCTGCAAAAAGTGCTGCCACAATACTCAGCTTAATCGGATCTTTTGTCACTTGTCTATTAAAAACAGCAGGATCAGTGGTCGGGTTCGTTGAAGAAGAGGTACGGATATCTTAACAGGTTTAACATTAGTCATACTGAATACAATTATTGAGTGATATGCGCAGGGCAGTTATGTTTTGTGAAAAGAATATTTGCAAAGGTTCTTTCTGAAAATAAAGACCTCTTGGGTTTTCTGTCAAATTGGTGAAAACTCCGCCGAGTGATTCGTCATATGCCTTAGGCAAATCCAGGTCAGAATTAAGCTCAAAGACGATAGCCTATATCATAACGATGTCAAACGATGTACTCCTTTAAACAGGAACTTACAGGACCATGGGCGCACAATAGAGCGATTATTCATGACGCTCACAATTTACATACACTGGGCGGGATTTTTCGAAGTCACGCGTGGACGATGGTTAATGGAGGGGTAAACACTATCTGTTACCGATTAAGAGGGATTTCAATTATCACCTTCTGTCTAAATGTAATGGAAACCTGAACAAGGAATTTGTCTCCACGGGTAAAATAAACTGAACGCGATCATTTTATGGCCGCAGTAAACCCCGTCTAACTTGAGGTCCCGGGCTTGAGCCTGGTCTGCCTAACTGCAGTCAGAGTGAACGTCGACTAAAACTTCGTTGTATACTACAGCATGATGACATCTTATGTATAACTAATTCAGTTGTTATAAGGAATGAATC
>LD347718.1:106136-116323 GCA_001465055.1 Ptychodera flava
CCCCCAGGCCGAAGAAACTGACCAGTCCCTAATATCAGATGGGCCGAGTGAGAGTTAGAGGATAGCCTAATATTAATGAGCCGGGGGCATTAACGGGCGAGGCAGAACCAAGCACGTTACTTCGGCTTTCCCCCTCCATGGCCAATAAAAGAAATGTTCATTCATTGCTGGCGCGGAGCCATTTGTTACTATTTTAATACAAAAATTTACAGAAATGTGCCACTTTTCTGGAACTTTGTCCGCAAAACCGGCTTACTCGGGAACATGGACGGGGCAAATGTGAAATACACAGAACAAGGATCGACATGTTCGCTTACAATCCAGCGTGTACGATCAATGCTACTAGGGCATACTTAAATCTTAATTTGTTAAAGCTAATGGTAAATTAAACAGACCGACTATTCCACATTAGGTGGATACTTTATCAAGCACAATTTATGGTCACATCTCAACACTGCCAAACGCCAAAACATTCTTTTATTGCTTCACCTGCCACGCATAAACTTTATCTATATGACATGTAATTATCTTCCTTTGGATAGTGGTTTGCCAGTTATGCTTGATTAACCTCATATTTTAAGCAGCGCACCAGTACTCAATGCATTGTAAATGAGGTAAATGCTGTTACAGTTTGAAGGTGATTGTTGAAGGTCTGACAGTCTTCCTCTCATTGACATTTCCGTCCAAATGTTCAGTTTGTCACTTAGATGCTACATTATTCTATGTTTTTTCTTGTCAGTATTTTGGAAATATGCTGATCCTCCAACAATTGAGGAGACAAAGTTCCCTTGCTTTTACATGAACACGTACCCAAACATAACCATCAAGGAATAAAGATAGCACCGGTCAAAATGAACAGTGATGTGAAAACAAGTAAAAAAGCAAAAAGTAATCTCATAATTAAAACAGCTGTTTCAAACTTGTTATTCTTTGTTGTTGTATTAAATAATAGGTTTACTCTATACCATGGCCAGTAGGCGCTGCCTTCATTCTTTTCCATTTTCGATTATTTTCAGCAGTGCTGCGACTGGGGCAGACGACAATGGATGGATGGCAGGAGATAAAATACTTCACAATGCAGGAGGTATCTCATGATTAATCATGATTCGCACCTTGTAAATTCCTCCATATAGTCCGGCATGTTTCCGAAGTGTGAATAATTTTTTTAACTACCTCAGTAATCCTGAAAAATTTACCTGTAAGCACACTATTTTTGTCAATCCTCATTTCAAATTATTTTGGAACTGTTCTAATTGACAAACGATGGCTCCATTTGATTTACGTGTTTGGGCAAAAAATTTGGCTGAGTGGTACAGACATTTTCATTGCTAAATGGTTCTTCAATATTCATCTTTTCTCTCTCTCTCTGACCCAGCTACACAATACACAATGAAGTGAGTTTGTGCTTCAGAGGGTTGCAAACGGCTTAAGCAAGATGATAGACATGTTATTTTGCTTAAGATGCCATCTCTCGGCTGCACGTCTAACGTCCCGGCCAAGAAACAGTAAATTATAACTTGCAGTTTGGCCATTGTTTATCAATCTACTACTCATAAGATTTTCCAAACATGAGTGACGTATTCCAAAGTTCAATCGTTGACAGTAGACCGTGGTATACATATGTATGTCATTTGGTTTACAATGAATTTGAATATGATCAGATGGGAACATTTACGTTTCCTTGAATCGAGATTGTATTAATTTGTGTTGTTTCCAAACCAATCGAAGTCTATCAAGACATTTCCTTTCGCCGTGCGTGATGACTGTTTTCCTTTGATTTAATGTTTTAAGTCGTGAATTAATTGAATAAAAAATGTTTCCTTTCAAAGTACATGATGGACTTTTAACTAATTAATGTTGATACAATATATCTTCACCGTATCGAAAAATAGAATGTAATCTTTAAAAATATCCTTTTCAAGAACCAACGCACCAATTGAAATGAAATTTTACTCGTGTCATCCTTAGTGTAATCACTTTCACGACATTTAGAGTTGTCCCGTGGTTCGGCCGTTGTGTTGGATTTTGCGAAAATCCCAGTTTAATACATAAACATCTTCTTCTCAAGAACAAAAAAAAACGATCGAGCTGAGATTGTACATTTGTCAACCTCAGTGAGAGCACTTTCAAATTTGCGAAAAGCTGGATCAGATCTGGTTTGGCGGCCATATTGATGTTTGCGAATAACCTACGATTACCAGTGAAACCTAAAATAACCATGAAATATTCAGAATTCGCCTTTCCAAGAACCAACAAACTATAACACGATTTGACTTGGGATAATTGGATAGTGAAGTAATGTCAGTTTAATATGAACATGTAAGCACATCTCCTTTTCAAGTTAAATACTTGTTTTATGAGTAATTTGTATTATTACAACATTGCGCTACAGGGCACCTAACAACTTTGAGAAATTTGAAAAACATTAACATCCAATTATCCTAAATTAGTTCCAATTGTGTTCGATTTAAAACTCAAATTTTGCACAGAGTATTATCAAAGCAAGCTCCGGAAACCATAGCAACCGCTTTGGCCCCGCCACTGTGTTTGCAGCTTTAATATTTCATGGTTGTCCGTCGTCCGTCGTCGTCAATCAATCTGTTTGCATTCAAAGCTTCATGAAAATTGCCAGTCAAATTTCTTTTATATTCGGAGAACAGATCTGCAGAGATTACATACTGCTGGCGCAATAAACCTTGGAACATCAAAGTCTCGATAAACATACAAAACAGCCTGGGATGTTCCTACTTCCAAATGTATTTACCCGAATAATCAGCAAGGGGAATGCGCGGTTACTTCAGAAGGCAAAAACTCTGCTCTTTGTTGCATGGGGTTGTTGAAATGTACTATTATGAAGTCAATGGTTAGTAATTTTTATCGTTTTGTGGCCTTTTTGTTTCGCTGAGAGTTATTTCTTCATTTCCTTTATTTTCTAGTCTGCTCATTCATTAATTTATTTTACCGCACAGTGAGAAATTCGTTTACTCACACTCATTCATTTATGCCATGCCCCTCAACCCTGGTGAAAATGGTATTGACAATGCAAAATGTCATAGGACCCGATAGCTAACACCAACTTCCGGTCTGAAATCATTTTTTTTGTAGTGGTATAAAAAGTCGGTAAGCTTGGAGAAGAAAATACTCTCCTAGCATCAACAGTAATCTAAAACCAGGATAGCCGTCGATAACTACGGCAGTGCTGTCGAAATTTGAGCGAATCGTTTGGAGAGCTGATTTTTGACATAGATTCCTTGCCAGCCATGTGTACCCTTTGACGGGATCTGAAGTTCAGTAATAAGAAGATATCGCAACTATCCGAAGAACAACGACGAAAAGAAATACCGAACGTATTATCCGATAAGTCAGTATCGTGTTAATGCTCGATAAGCAGTGAGTTCGTTTTTTCGACGACGTTTTAAAACAGCAGAGTTGGCGAGAAGGCCTTCTTCGAAGTTTCAATGTGCAAATACAAGTTCGATGTCAGTTAGACTCTAAACCTTTTGTAGTCCTTTTGGAATGTCGCATATATTTTAACAGCCTTTACATGGAATAAATTCTGCTCGTTTACTAGTATTTTTAACGAAGTCCTTAAAGTTTTTCAAGCAAATGGCAGGCCAGTGATGGATCCAGATGATACGGTACGATCGGGCACTATTTTGGATCTCGCCAGACAAAGCGGTACAGCATTGCTTACAAAGAGGAATGCTACGACGTGCCGATTGTTTCAAAATTATTTTAAGTATTTCTGGGGATCCAGAAAAAAAATCGCTAGGGTAAAAACAATGAAGGGGGGTCATCCAAGATAAAAAAAATCGCTAGGGGTAAATAAAAAGGGAAAGGATACTCTGGTGAATAAGGAAAAATCACCGGGGTTAATAAAAAGGGAGAGTACGTCCAGAAAAACTGAGGTAATGAAAAAACGAGAAAAATAGCCGGGGTAAAAAATAGGGGGTACTATTGTAGAAGTAGATCCAATTTAAAGAAAATCGTTTATGTAATTTAACAAACGAGGGGGTGGAGGTTTAGTACTGGTGTACATAAAAAATTGTTGGTTAGATATTTGCGAGGATTCAGAAAAAAAGTGAAGGGTGAGAGAATACAGTTTCAAAATTATTGTAGATATTTGTGGTAATTCGGAAAAAGGAATTGGGCAAATAAAATTGGGAATATCCAGAAAAAAAAACTGGGGAGATAAAAATGGAGGTTATAACAATTTACGTTGGGGAAAAAACGAATGCATCATGATGCGAAACGTCGGGGGCTTAATGAATGTCAGAAAAAAAGAGGAGGTATAAAAGGATACTGAGAAAAAAGAGGCGTGTTTGCTGAAAATGTGGCGTACTTGTTTGGTGGAAAAATTCAAGATAGGGGTCGCTAAAAAAGCTAGGAGGTCTTCGTATCCCGATTTTTCCAAGAGCATTTCGCGAACTGCAAAAAAGGGGGTGATCCTCTAGCTCTCTCATTATTTTTTGTCAACTAAAAAAGTGAAAGAGTGGTGATCCCATAGCTCACTCATTATTTTCAATATAGAGTCGATGGTGTACTTTACAATGACCGAAGAAAGTTAACAACAAGGTAACCAACTCGAAACAGCTAAATTCTTCATAATTTCACGAGAGGAAGGTTGTGTATTAAGAAAGTGAAGGGTTATCAATCGTTTATATCCGGATGTTTCGTGTTTTATTTCCTTGCGAACTGTAAGGAAGTCTGCATATTAATCACTTACATCAGTTGCATGCTATAGTCACACGCTCAGTTCGGAGAACTTCGAATGGCCATAACTTTATCAAATCGAGCCAGATTTTCATGCAAATTGCATCGATCGAATCGTACTTACATCAGCATCATACGGAAAGCATCGGCGTAGAGAAATCTGTGCGAGTATCCCTAATGGTCGGATCTCGGCAATCTGTGACTATCAGTCACTCATGCATCGCATACAACTGATATAAGTGATTAATATTGCCGCCTTTCTTACAACCCGCCGGTAAGATAGCATTGATACTTGATGTACATTATGCTAAGTATGACCTAATTCAGTTTTTTTTCAAACAATGATGAAACCTGTCATTTCTGTATTTTTTAAGATTTCTTGCTGTTTTAGGCAATGTTTTCAAAAATCTGCTAAAGAGCGTTCACAAGTTTCGTTTGTAAGATCCTAAGAATGACAACACTCAGTTTGTATCAAATATTGAGAAAATTCTCAGATGGATATTTTAGGACTAATTTTCTCATTTTCATCGAAATTTCACCTTCTCTACACCATAAAAACTTACAGCTTTGATACCTTTATTGGTACCCTTATTAAATTTCCTAAAATAAGCTTTTTGCTCATTTTTTTTCAAAACTTTTCCTGTGAAAAAATGTTCCCCAAAAGATAACAAATTTGATTTCTAAGTTCATAGTGATGACTTTAATATTTATTCAGTTTTATTAAAATGATGACGAAAGTTGCATATAGCCAGATTTGGGGTAGGATCTGTTTATCATGTTTGGTCAAAATATTGTTTTCAAGCCTCTCAAACAGCTTTGAAATCCATCAATTAGCTCCGTACCCTCGTTGATTTAAGAATATAATAGTCGAGCCAGCGGCTTACTGACTACGCATGCGCGTACTCATAATATACTATGAGAGTAACCGGAAGTGTACCCTTCTTTCGTGGGCGACGCCATGTTTTTTGAAGTGCTCGTAAATAAAGAAATTCGAAACGTGCTCTCTATTATTTTATAACATGCCATTAATAAAATATATCTTTTTTTATTAGCGGGTAATTATCATTATCCACTCTGTCGCTAATACAAAATTTCTTATCACGCCTAAAAATTAAAAGAAGAGAGAAAACTGTCGTGCATATGAACGAGAACATTCGCAAAGAATGCTGGGATTGAATCTTAGAAAGGCGCCCTCTGTGTCAATAACTATGTGCAAAATTTACCCGTTTTTAGAAGTAACTCGGTTTTCAGCTTACAATATCGGAAGTTGGGCGGTACGGTTACTAGTGCAAACTTAATGATGGTACAATACGTGAACTGTCATCAGAGGGTAAACCGGTCATACTTGTACAAACGTATATAGAAAGTAACAATTAATTCTATTTTGTCCTTTATGATTACTAATCATGAATCGATACAAATTACATTTTTAATCTCAACGCCTGGCGCGACACCCAGGGCTGAGCCCTATGTAATATTAGCAGAAACGTTGGATATGTACCTTTTTAAGAATATATTTCTCTTTTTTTCTCTCAATTTTCTTCAAATGTATGCTTCTCTGAACCTGTTCGTCCTATACCAATCAAATCTGGTATGTAGCTAAACCTAGACGACCTCATTCAAATTTTTTAAATGATGATGAAATTTGTATCTGCAACCTTTTACGTTTCGCCCTTGCAAATCCAAACTTTTGGGGCTAGTTTTCTCATTTTTGTCAAGCATTGTTCCTTCTAATAGCATCTTAAAATCTTCTATTCAATATTTACCGTATTAGGGATGCCCTGATTTAGTTATTGAAATTTGCGGTTTACAAATTTCCTAAAAAAAGCAACGGAGCTATTTAGGCAGAGAGGCTGATGAATGATTATTTCACTCTCTACAATAAGATTCAAATTAGATTGCTTATATATTTTATGTTTTTTGGTGTTTTCAAATTAATGAAAACCATATTTTTTTCCTTTCACCGTATCATGTACCATCATTAAATGAATGTTATATATATGATCTGGTATGATATATTTTCCATATATTGTTAATTTGGTCAACTTTCACTGTTCAGCTTTACAGAAGACACATGATACTCCTTCAAGTAACTGGTTTATATGAATTGATTCCAAGTTATTGAAATTATATTCTCATATATCAGACTTTTTTCTCTCGTTGTACGTGACGAACTGTTTTCGTTAATATCGATATGATACTAGTCCTCATGTAACTGATTTATCTGTATTTGTTTCCAAGTTATCGATTGTCATATATCAGACTTTTTTGTCTCATTGTACGCGACGAACTGTTTTCGTTTTATTTCGACAAAAATAAATTTCAGGGTGTCTATGGGTACGATTTTTATTATTTCACTCAATACATTATAGTAACATTCCTTAAATTATTAGGTTGCTGACATTAATCCTGTTTTGTGTTTTGTTGTTTTGGAATTAATTAAAGACACAAAAATGTTTTCTTTTCTTTTAGTGCTTTCTACTCCTAACAATAAATACTAACAGAAATATAATCCAGTGTTTTTAACGAACATCCACCATTCACTATTCAACTCGATGGGAAAAATACATAATCCTTCATAAGTTATTTTGCTACCGTTATGATCCAGATTTTGTTTGTTGTCGTTGTTTTTTTTGTTGGTGGTGGTGTTGTTGTTTAATATGTATCAAGTCATATACAGATATTTTTCTTATACTGAACATGATGGGCAGTTTTCAATGAATGCCAACTTAATGTATCTTAAATGTACTGTAACATAGGTATGTTTCCGTTAGTCAACTCAATACGATATACGGACATTCCTTAATTATTGGTTAGTTCAACTTAATGTTTTGTTGTTTTTTCGAAACCAGTTTTTGTTTTCCATTTTGCTGTACGTGATTGACTACTTTATTATCAATTAATGTCAATAAAATACATTTGCGAAATGCATGCATCTTGTAGTCCTGTTGCATCATTATTCCAGAAAATGCTAGGTTGCCAAATTTAATTAAATGATAGGATCGTCATCCTAAAAGGTTGAGTGAATATGATAGACTAAGCGAGGTTTAATGAATATCATCCAAATCGCAGCAGCATTTTATTATTTTATTATTTCCGTGTCCTACCTGTGCGTGGAATTACCACCGTGCTGTGTGACGTGTTGGCATTTATAAACCCTTTTGCCACTATTTTGTACCACAGACGTCCAATTTTGTCACTGAATGCGACTTCATACCTTCGGAGAACGGTACGATAACCTCATTTATTTAATCTACTGCGGAGCTAAACTTCTGGAGCTTTCAGTCATTATGTTAGGTTGGCTGGAGGAATGGGGAGGGGATCATGTTTATCAAACCTGCCATTGGCTTGGTCACAGTTAGCAAAGTTTAACCTAACCAGGCTGAGGTTCACATTCTAAAAATATTCAATGTGTTGTTTACAGATTTAAAGGCTTTTCACAAAATCCTGTGAGAGTTTTAATAGCTGTCCCAAGTCAATGCATTACATCCTGTAGGTTTGTGTGCATTACATCCCGTAGGTTTAATACATAAATGTTGTTCACTATGCATTGCACAGATTACACTAGTGGCATGGGTGTGCAAAGGGCCTCATAAATGGCTATTTAAGTCAATATTACAGCGTTTTTCTTTCTTTTTCAATGTTACAAATAAACCAGCTGAAGAGCACAACACTTGTGTAGCTGTCTTTTGTGTAGTTTGTATTGGCATGTATAGTGCGTCCTCGTAAATGTGACCTTTAGTTCCGTGACGGCGAGGAAGTAGGCATGGCTAGAGGTCACGGAACTAAAGGTCGCATTTACATATGATCACATTTCCCGTTGAGGACGCACTATACATGCCAATACAAGCTACACAAAAGACAGCTACACAAGTGTTGTGCTCTTCAGCTGGTTTATTTGTAACATTGAAAAAGAAAGAAAAACGCTGTAATATTGACTTAAATAGCCATGCCAGGAAATGCCAAGACGATTTGACCGGTTGACCTCGCTGTTAATTTTAATTTTATGCAGGAAATTACAATAACAATGCTTGGTCGAATGACGTAGTGCCTTGATGGCCGGATCGCCAGTGGTATAGGGGGAGGAGTACATTCCCGATGGTGATAAGTGGTGCGGATTACCGTCGCCTAGGTGACTGGCGTATACGCGTGCCAAAAGACACCGTCCCCGTCTCGGGGCTGTTCTCGGAGCGGGACCGTTTTCTCTGGTTTTCCGTCAATGTTTTCCACCATGGACAAATGGTAACAACACTGAACAAAAACTTAAATTATCTGCTTGTCAACCCAGTTTGTGTCAGTGCCGCCGGTCACGCGCACCACCCAAAAGTTTGACCGTCACTTAATATCGAACAGTATTTGAGAAACGGTCCTACTAAATACTGCCGTCCCTGCCCGTCATTCTTCTAGCACTACCCGTCACGAAAGTGGCCTTTTCAATACAGTAATAGGTCGATATCTTAATATTCCACAACATTTACTTGTGATATAAACTTATAAAATCATAGTCCAGGGCCCCCAAACCGCCGATAGATTTACGACCCGATAGTTATGCCGCTGACGCTGATATTCACCGGTGGTTGCCTGTGTGTGCGTACATGGACAGTCTGCATAGTAGTCAGGTGGCTTAACAAAAATATCGTTACACGGATGACAAATGTGCCAAATTTGCTACAGGTGTTCGCATATATGTGTACATCAATATTAGCTATTGCTCCAAAAATTTTGGCCACCGGAAAGGCTCGATGACGTCATAAATTGAAAATGGCCGCCATTATAAGGCTTAAAAATGGTAAAATACGTCTAATTCAGGCAGTTTTCAACATTTTTTTAATAAACCGACACAAACATCCCAAATTACAAATACAACATAAAATTGATGCAAATCAATTATTATGATGATGTCATAAAGCCAAAATGGCTGACCAAATTATCCCCCATATTATCGTCTGATAATGTTCAAATACTGTTAATTAAGCCTGTTTCCAGCATTTTATCCCCTGTACTGAAATTAACACCCCAAATTATAGACAAAACATATAATTGATACAAATTCATTATTGTGATGACGTCATAAAAGCAAAATGGCGACCGAAAATTACAAAATGACCTATTATGAAGTTCACTGTGCTTAGTAAAATAGCCAATTTACGTGACAAAATAATACTTTAAAGGTAATCTACAATTTGTCTTGATAATCCATAAACTCAAAATAAATGATGAATGTACGAAAAATTAGCCAATAAGCCCAACACAAATTACAAAATATTATAAAATTATTTATTTTCAACAATGACCTCTGTCTGAAGAACTGAACCAATATAAAGGAAATAAAGTTTTCTCATGGGTTCTACCTTTGAAGGTGTTACGTTATAGTGAGTAGATCAATAGTGATGTAATTTCATGATAACGAAAAACATGGCGAGAAACCTGTAAATAAATCATGCCTTGACCCTGGTCATGTGACCTTGGTCCCT
>LD347718.1:118454-151808 GCA_001465055.1 Ptychodera flava
CATTAACAGTGTTTTAACATTTTTAGACAATGTTATGGGGGACATTTTGAATTTGGTCGGCCATTTTGGCTTTATGACGTCATCATAAGAATTAATTTGCATTAATTTAATGTTTTATTTATGATTGAGAATGTTTGAGTCAGTTTATTTACAAGAATAGTGAAAACTGGCTGAATAAACTGCATTTTACCATTTTTAAGCATTATAATGGCGGCCATTTTGAATTTATGACGTCATCAAGCCTTTCCGGTGGCCCAAATTTTTGGAGCAATAGCTAATTTTGATCTACACACATATGTGAACCTCTGTAGCAAATTTGGCACTTTTGTCATCCGTGTAACGATCTTGCTGTTTTTTGTTGCTAAGCCACCTGACTATAGCCCTTGAATGTGGTCTCGGTTTTGATCAAACTTACAATTGAGGAGTATATATCAAAACTGATAAATGATTTATGTTTTCACATGGATTCACAAAAAGTTTCGCCCCGGTGTTCATTTTCGGCCCTGGAATTCCATCTACCCACCCTTTGCAGAGTAGTAAGCTTATGGGGCAAGTAAACATGGATGCGCCGGTGCGATTCAACGATCAACCTGTAAATCGGATCGAAAGTCAACAATTTTTCGGCTCGGACTATGATTTTACAAGTTTATATAAAAAGTATAAGGCGCAGGGTATTATATATTGACTGATTACTGTAGCTATGATGGGCTACATTCAGGACGGGCAGCTACGGGCAGTAATTAGTAGGCAAAACAGGTGGTTTTCACCATGGGCAGAACTCGGTGCAATGATACTAAACATTAATAGTAAGCCTGTCACCTTGAAGGTAGGTGAAACAAGGACTTCAAACGCACGATGGTACAAACAACACGACAAGTGAAACGTACACATAGAAATACACGCGTTCCTACGTTGTGCCCACCCGGGCCACGCGATTAAAATATGACTGATACTGCTGGATAGTGTTAATTGGGTCGGTAAACAGTCAATTAATAGTTTAATTGACTACCTGGGTGATTGGCAGGTCGTGTCCAACGACGCATATGCAAAGCAGGCCAAAAGACAAAAGCCCCCAAAGATATTGACAGCTGGCCAGGGGTCACCATGAATACGTAATGACGCTTCACTACGCAGAAACTGCGTAGTCAAGCCCTTCTTAACCGGTCAAATCCTCTTGGCATTTTCCCTCATGGCCACTTATGAGGCCCTGTGGTGCAACTATAAATTATCAGACTACTTTCACATTCAGGATGTATGCCTTACATAGAGGTTTTGGACGTACCATTGTACTGTACTCTAGACACCACCTAGAAATACAGCAAAATGGTACGTCCCAAACCAATATAAAAGGCATACATCCTGAGTGCAAAATTAATGTGATGATTGCTAGACGCACGAAACTTACGTAAAAGATACAATTACTTTGTAATTGGCGTAATTCGTGCCATTACAGAGAGAGAGAGAGAGAGAGAGAGAGAGAGAGAGAGAGAGAGAGAGAGGATACTGAATGCACACATATGATGTTAACCGTAATTTATCTAATTTAATATAAATGTACTTGACTAGCTTGGGATGATTAGAAGTGCATATATGTCCAAAGAAATGTATTAAATTTCATCCGAAAACGTGAATTTAGCGCTATCTAAGTGTGTGTACTTTGTTTGACAATTAGGGGTTATTACACAAAGGTTGGGCGATACCGCGTCGTATTCGAGTGATGTGTCCGTATTTTGAAGAGTTGCGAAGCAACGAGTCAAAATGTGGACAAATCACGAGAATTATCATACATGCATGTTTTGGTTATGGCTGCTTTCCTACGGACGTTCCGAAATTAGCGACGAAATCAGCTGAAATTGACCTTGCTTGCTCATCGCTGCCGCGCTGTACTGATAAAAATTTGGTTGCTAAGGAGTGATGAGAACCGTATCACTTCTTGATATTATTCCGCTGTTGGGCCATTCCACTTCAAAGGAGGGTTTATGGCACACTTTTGTAGCGAACAATTTAAATATTAAGATGTCGGCACAGGTTTTCACACTTTGAAGAAGATTTACTTTTGAGTTGAAATGGCGATGGAAGTAAAAATAGGCTGGAGTGTGTAAAATGAGTGTGTTTCGTGTTTTGAAACATACACTCACCCTTCGCGAAATCGGATCAAAATACTCGCGCCGCGCCAACGTTCGATTTCAAACTCGATCATGTTGATCGAGCAGCTGATCAGCATAGAGCAAGCAGCTCTGCGACATCTATGAATGCACAGTGGATATAATAGCCGTACCAGTCAGTTTATCTCCAAGAATTATACATGTCCTTAGTCGTCAAATATGCCGAATTTACCATCTTAGAAAGGAATTTGTTAGCGGATTAGGGGAAAACGTGAAGTAAGTACACTGTAAGCTGTAGCGTCGTAACTCGTTTGTGATCTTGTTGCTGTACGAATAAAACATTTCAAAGCTATTTACGTCGTCTGCTCGTATACTTTCCTTAGTGGTTTGCCTAAATAGAACTAAATTTCTTTCACAACAACGTAAACGAAAGTTTTACTTTCTCTAGTATCTTACACTGTCTCCGAAACCCACACCGGTGCCACCCGGCACAATCATGACCCAGTCGCGACGCAGCTCCGCGAGAAAAATAGAATCCATTTGCCGTTCGTGGGGGGTCTGCATATATTAAATTCAAATATATGGCGGCCATTTTCGCACTCAACATGTCCTCGTTTGTCGTGGAATTTTTCACCTTAAATGATTTCATTTCGCGTTCTAAATCAACACAGTCCGAAAACAGAACATTATAAATAACTACATTGGTCAAATCAATGGTTACCTCATCAAGAACCCCCAAAAATCGGCAGGCATGCTGGGAGACAACTCGCGATCGTATCGATGCGATATAATCAATTCATCGACCGTAAAAAGCAGCAAAACGTTTGTGTCCAGAGTCGAAAATGCACTGAACCCATAACAGATTATGTTTTGACCAAATAATCCACTTCCTTACCGCATTCTTTTTCTACGACGGCTATGCCAATTCGTCAAAACAGTTCCCGCACTCAGTTCACCTACCGATGCGGCCTAGAAGCGCCCTCAATGGTCACAAGATCAAATCTTACTTTACTTCGGATTTGTGCTGAACAAACTCAGATGAAGGTCGCACACTATTTTTGAAATCGTGCTGCTTTATGATTTGCTTTATGATCTGAATCTAACAATTACAAGATTTTTTCACCTTTGTGGCTCATAAAAAAGACGATATTAAGCATGGACGTGGAACACAGCTGAACACGGCGGATACTACCACATGTCAATCGAAATACGAGTTTTATCAGCGAAAATAACAAACATCGGGACATCCTCCGGGGACATCCTTTGGCGAGTAGGTGCGAAATAAGGTCCGAACCCGGTCTGGCAAGAA
Source organism: Ptychodera flava (assembly GCA_001465055.1). Classification (NCBI taxonomy): domain Eukaryota; kingdom Metazoa; phylum Hemichordata; class Enteropneusta; family Ptychoderidae; genus Ptychodera; species Ptychodera flava. Next base: position 121,869 of record LD347718.1, read on the forward strand.
AATTTTGGAATTTAGGGGCCTAAAGAGGAACTATCGCCGATATGGAAAACGGAGCGCTGGCTGCTAAATCAACTGTCACCAACATTTCCGTCCACACGCCCTGCAGCTCTATAGGTGAAACCAGTCACCGTACAGCCAGAGTTTTACTGCAAAATTTTACCAGTCTTAATGGATGTACCGGTTCCATATTCCACAATTTCGTAGCACAAGGATGATAAAAGACATTTCTGTTAATGGTTAGGTAAATCGCTGTCTAGGACGGTTTTGCCAATTTCGAAAAGAATCGGTACGTAACGAGTAGCTGGAAATCAACGTATTACATTCGTAGACATATAAAATAGGTCGATGTCGTATGTACATATATCATGCAATCGTCCACACAAAGGCAACGTCTTCCTTTAATACATACTGCCTGAATTAAACAGACAGATTAACAGATGTTCGAGAATTCCAACGATTCCTAACTCATACCACTTATATGATCGCACAGCTCAATCCGCCATGAGCAATCCTGGCAACCTGCGCATAAAAAGTGCGCAGTTCAAATTAACCGCCAAATCGCGGAGCTGCGTCGCGACTGGACCTGTGAATCTCACTGACAGACCTGTACAAATCGGAAATATAATAATATGTGCATATCGTCTGTCGCGAATATTTTCAGTGCGCTTGGATTTTTGTGGCTCATTTATGGCAGTAAACGATGTAATTCACCACTCAGATAATTAAACTCGTCAACAGGAAACTTTTCATACAGCGGTTCTGTCAACCGAGATCGTAATCTTCGGCAGCGCAGAGAAGACGACATGAAAACACCACTGTATGGGACTGGCCGTGAACGATGACAGGTGTCGGGTCGGCAAAACATACACATTTTCAGTGCGTTCGTTTGTATGTTTTTGGTACAACTGTACTTGTACCAAAGTGCAATGCTCATGAACTGACTGCAAACAACAAAATTTTGACCATAATCACCTTCACAATGACGTTTCGGAGTGTCACAAGTCTATTCGCTCTGCAGTTTTACATGTATGTGAACATCCCAGCGAAGGTCACGCGTACGCGTAGCTGTAAGTAGTTCGGTTAGAGTGAAAATATAATTCGTATTTTCACTAGTTAAAATACGGGTTCATATTAGTACCGTCTAAAAAATAGGAGAATGGCAATACAGGCATGGCATGTATGAGAATGATATGAATGTGTTTGTCAAGAGTAGGATGACCGAAATATACATGTACATGTCCAACTCCTGTTATATTAGAATTTCGTGTATATATGGGAATCTATGAGGCGAAGTGGTATTGGTAAGGCCATACACACATTTCAAGCTGGGCCATGTTTTACACGATTGACAACCCGTTACTTCCTCCGGCCTACCCCTTCCAAATTACTGAAAACTCTCTTAGCTTAAAATTACTGAAGCCCGCTTAGGTGTCTCTCACATTCCTTTCATGTTTGTTCTAACGAGGTGATTTAATTATGAAATATATCACGTTGTAACAAAGTGAAACTTTATTGTTTAACTTTGTGCATATTTCAATAGACACACAACTTGCTGCCAGGTCATCACCAAACTCGATATAAGGTTTCTAGGTCAACAGTAGTACACTAGTAAAAGACATATTGTAGTGACCATAGGCACAGACTAATGTCACCTCCTCCATCACTTTTTGTCAGAAAAACGGAATAATTCATATGATCCTCAGTATAATACAAAACGTTTTGTGAGTGTTAAACTATGTTTTTCATTTTCAATTTTGAATGCCATAAGAGTCGTTTAAGACGATTGGTCGTTCTCTCTTCAAGGTCACGCTCAGAAATATCTCGCCTGTTGCATTGAAGCATGTGAACGTTGTGAATAATGTCAGTTAGTGTCAACCTTACTCAGTGACCGTGATTTTCAGATTATTTGAGGCAAAATCTTCTGAAAGGAACGGATAGCTAGAGAAAAATCTGTGTGAAATCTGTGTTAAATGATTAGCAAACAGTTTTGAAGTCCAATTATGATGTTAGATGTTGCATCTCTGCGTAAGTATGGCAGAATCTAATTACCGCTACGGTTATCTCTTTACCAGATTATTGCGACATTACTTTCAAATGCAATTCACAACGTTCTACCAACTTTGCAGTCTGTTGTTCACTGACGGCTTAAGAACATTTCTCATGTATCCGAGGCAAGGCGTTCACTCAATTAACCAACCGTTCAAGAAAGACATGACTACCATTTTTTTAATCTTGTCCACGACATAACATTATTGACGGTCATTTAGTATTTTTTATTTAGCTTAATACTAATTTGCATTTGTAATGAACTTTGCTAATTAGGTATATATCAACATTGATTTGTTTGATTTGATCAAAATTGACAAGACTTCTTATGTTCATTGGAGATACACAATATAATAGCATTATTGAAGTCATTTAGCCTTGTTACCTTAGCGAATTAATAATTTGCACATTTAAAGAACTTTCCCAATCTATTCTGTATTGACATGATCAAACTTGATAAAACTTCTACATTGAAGTTACTATGATAAAATTTTAATGAAAGTGTTTGAGAATTTTTTATATCAGCTAATTACTAAGTTTCATATTTAACGAACTTTCCTAATCAGTAAAATAAAACTGGAAGGACTCAAGCAAAGTTTATGAAACTTACTTTGGATATTAATGAGACAATGACATTGCATTAGTCAAAGACAACTGACATTTTCATGTCAGGTATTTGATAATTTGCACGTCATTGATCATTTCAAATAAGGCATATTAACTGGAAAGGCTTCGCCAAAGGTAAATTGCTAATTTGACAGCTGATTGGTAACTTGTACGCATTTAAAGAACTTTAAAAAAAATGATAACTCGAAGGACTTGATGAAAGTTGATGAAAGTGCTATGTAAATTGATGATGCAGCTATATAACAGTAGTGAAGGAATTTTTGCATTTTCACATCAGCTAATTTATAATTTGGATACCCATTGAGCTTTCACAGTTTGGCATAACGCTTGAAGGACTTGACCAGAGGCAATTACACTTATTATACAGTGGTGATACAAAAACACGAGTCAAAGAAATTCAGAATTTTCATTCCAGCTTATTATATGTTTGTACACTTAACGATTTTTAGAATTAATCTACGATGAATATTGTTCATAATGTTGATCATAACAATGTTAATTAGGTTCAAAACTTATAGCAAAAGTTTCAATTTAGAAACAACTGCAAAAAAAACTTGAACATGGGAGAATTTTGTGTTCATATCTGATTTTCTATAATGCCACACCTTTTCAACTTACTTTCAGGTGAATATTCTTTAAATAGCATGACTGCAACGTGTTGTATTAACTTAGTTTTCGCTCTGCAAATTTATTAAATAAAGAAACAATCTTCTACAAGTACAACTAACGTATAGACTAACATGTAGATCATTACTTAGATTAGTTTTATTTTAATTGAACATTAAGCATGACTCGAAAAAATGCGCAAACCCAAATACAGGTGAGGGGTATTTCAATCTTTTTTGTGTCCTTGTGACTCCCGCACAACGTGGACATACAGAGCACTTTTGGTCTTAAACTGACGCTGTAGTATCGATTGTAATTATATTTTTGTCAAGATCAACATTTCAGAATACTTATAAGAGCTGGATCTGTGACGTGCCGATCAGTCTCAAGATAAATTTTGTAAACCTGTTGTCATTGTCATATTGAACTCAAGTTAAAGTCTTCTTTTTGTCATTTTAGTAAGTAAGCAAAATGGATCGAAACATATCTTGAGGATTGATTTTTTCTTGGTATGTTTAGGTGTCTGCTTTGTCCGGTCACCCATAGCGACGTTAAATGCACAGACAATGAACACGAACTACGTTTTTACAGAGGCTAGTATTTTCACGGAGGAACACAATCGAGATTCACAACAGACGTACGGATTCAACATAGGGACATTCCCAGGGCGCCCGCCGTGATATCTACCCATGTAACTGTAGTATTTAAACCGTAGAAGTTCTGTCTGAGTTTTGTTGCTGAATTCTATTTATAGTTTAAATATGCGACGATGACCCACGTCACTGGGACTCTTTTGTAGAGAACACTCTGAGTATGAAGGTGTGATGTTGCTGCGATCGGGGGATGAATATCATAAACGTGAAAAAATGATGACTAGATCATAGATGACCCATCCGAGTGACCTACATATCTTTAGAGGATTCAATATGCACACCGTAGAAACACGGCCTCTAATCTAAATGTTTGGTCGTTACAGAGGCATGCGCGAAGTAATGACCGACAAAGGGACAAGATAGATAGACGAAAGGGCAACATATTATCATCGTTCGATTTCCATTGTCAATTCAATGACTGAGAGTGAACAAGAAGAGGAATATGTCTCAGTTCAAGCTTGGAAACTAAGGTTAGTGTACAGCAGGTACGGAACAGTTCGTTAAGAGAATGAGGACATATCACATACATATTAACAATACCTTAGCCTTGTTTGCGACATAACATAAACGCAATTGTTCTGTGTTACTATGAGACTTAGGTTGAATCGAAGAGAATAGGACATAAAATAAGATAAGAAAAAGAGTGGTCGCATTATACCAGTACATTATATCGTTTTTATCCTTCAAAAGGGTAAACGTCTGTATCCTTTACGGTGGCCCTACCACTTCTGAAACCTAGTAAAACTACACGACAAAGATGCAGAGTGATATTATCACCTTTACAGCCTTGACTACAGAAGTCATCTCCTCAATACACACTTGGGAAAGGAAGGGGAGTTGGCTTTTACACAGGGAGACAAATCGCGGTATACAGAGACAGGCAACATTGATGTAGACGGGTACCTGAGTGTACACACAGCGATACAGTCTGCTTGATTAGAATACTTCTGTTTATACCAGTTCCTCTTGCTTGCATACATGATGAAGGTAAAGTCCATTACTCGAAGGAGATTTATATTCTCTGAGAATAAGAACCTCAAAGAAGTGAGTTTTCAAAATAAGACTTTATGAACTAAATTTATTTACATAATCGAAAACATAGCGGTACTGTTTGTTTTCGATTTTAAGAAAGGTTTGAAGTATTTCAGGAAAAATTTAGATTATGTCGTTTCCACACACAAAGACCTCACGTGCAAAGAACTAAATTTTCACCTTGATAACGTTAAGTCGAGCCAATAGCGATGCATTTGATTCATTCGATCGTTTGTTGCTTCCTTTCTCATGGAGACTAGGGATATATCACTACCATGGACAACAAACAACTGAGCTCAAAGGCATAAAAACATTTACGGCGAGACAGTGTCTCACTTTACAAGGGAAACCTAAAATATGTTTCGTACAAACATGCCACGGAAACGATGAACAGCTTGCATACACGACAAAAACTAAAACACTGACAGCAAAGAAGAACGTATCCGATAGTCTAGAAGTCTTTGAAACAGACTGAAACAAGCTAGTCGCAAACAGAGGTGAGTTCCTTTTTGCCTTTTCGGCTTTATCAGACGTAATGGCTTGAAGAAACGAAGAAGGCTCCCTCTACATCAAAGAGCTGACTAATTCTCTGCGAAAATGATGTTCTCAAAGCATCTTCTTGATACATTTACGATTTTGAATAGAAAAGTGTCCATCAAAATATTTTGATAACAGCAAGGTTACAGTTATAGTAAGCCAAATCACGGAACCGAAGTGTACTCTCACAAAAGAAAGCTATTTCCAAAGCTAACGACCGATCGGAAATACTGAATAATGAATTACGTCATTAGGGCCACGTAACTGAATGGTAGACTCGATATAGGGAATGTTTTCAAGCATATATGTGTGAGCGTGATAACAAAACAAGTCTTTCCCCAATATTTGCCAAATGCAATCTAATTCATTTAAAGTCCCGATAGCTCCGAATTTTATGCATTATTTTCATGATTTTATTTTCAAGCCAAATTTTATTCGTGTAAACGTGCTATGTGTAGGACGTGTGTAGAAGTATCACTTTTGGTAGAAGTATCACTAATTTGGAACATGCCTACACGATGAACAAGCTGAATAATAAACGGGTGCGGCACTCATACAATGGCGCTAAACGAAAAAAAATCGAAAAATACAGTATTTCATGCACTTGCACATCGTGATCATACAAGAAATAAGCATGATGCCATTTATTTGAATGAATAACTCACAACGACCAACATTTTGTTGTTTAAATCTTTATTTTCTCTGTAATATGATTAGTTTTTGAAAATGGCGGGAAATCTAAAAGGGTGTTAAAACGTTTGAATTTTTGACACTTATGACAGTGTGATACATTTTTTCAGTCTTTCATGGGTTTTAGTGAAAGAAAACTTCAATGGAAAACTGAGGATATTCTGATTCGGTTTATTACTCTTTCGCAGCTATTGGGGCTTTAATATAATGAGCGAACGATACGGAAAAAAATGACGACACTGATATCATCGGATTTTCCCCATCATTCTCATCTGGCATTTTGCAATCATTTTTGTTGTAAAGTGATTCTATATTGTAATTCCCCTGAGAATTGTTTCAGTTGTTCTCAAAGATTCTGAAACATTTTCATCAATATGGCGCACATTAGATATCCCGTAATTCCTCAGCATGTTTATGCTTATCGATTCTAAACATGATAATGAATGTATGCTTTCAGCATTATTTGTATTATTAGTTGCAGTAGTATATACGTTCTTTACAAAATACACTTGATAATAACTTTGGTGGCATGTTCAAACATGACTGAGGGAATCGCTATCCACAAGCCATTCGCTTCGTGACGCAATTTAACCCATCAAATCACAGTGCGCCGCTGGCGATAGGGACAGACACGTCGGTAAGCGAAGCTCCTGGACTCGATCCTAAATCACACTGCGCTTACGGCGCACTTTACTGTGCTTATTGTGAAAGAGACAAGCGATCGAGGTCTGGAAGACGAGACTAAGGTGACCGTGTGTTGTACGATCCGTAAATTTTTCCTTGGAGCTTGTACAAAAAGATAACTCAAAAACTCAAATGGAACTACTATAGGATAACACTAAGGAATTTAACATACTTGTAATGTACTTTGCTATGCAAAATATCTTTGTTACTGAAAGTCCTTCAAATGCTTATGCATTTGCAAAAGGGTGTACACGGAAAGCGGCCGGCTGCTATTATCCTTGTAAATCCATGTCGCCATTGTATTGTCTCTAGTGAGGTAAAAGATATACCCTAATGATTATAAAACATTCACGATAAGCAGTTTTCTTGGGCGGCTACCTGCTACGAATATATCGACAACTGACGACCATCGATTTTGCTATCAATTTTACCAAATTCAAAGCAGGATATTTGTATTTGTGTCGCAATCAAGAAAGGCATTTTTGTTATTTATTAAATCTAGAAGAACGGAAATTTAGCGTAGAATTAACATTTAAAGTATGCCTATAATCTGATCCATCTAATTAAATTATGATTTTTAATGTTGTCAAACAGACGGACTCTTTAAAACAACCACCGTGGACTTTGAATCACAACAGAGCTTAATCTATTTTCCTAATCTATTTTCCTAAGTGACCTTCCCTGTACTCTGGTAACAACAATCCACGTGACTGTTGAAGTTATCTTCTACTGAAAGCTTTATCAAGTGTCATACCTGACAAAAAAAAACTAAGGGAAACTTTACATAAAATACAAGTTACGCCCTAATTCATCGGGTCAAGGTCTTAGTTAAAAAAAAAATCACCTGTTTCATCGTCAGTCTATATAAATTGTTGCGGTCGTTGAAAATAGATTTCATTACACTCCTATAGCTCGATGTAAAACACATATCTTTCCTGTATACAAGTTCCCCGTAAACGAACTCTGTCCTCAATATTACGTGTACGTCTGACATTTGAGTTGCGTACGCGAATCCCTGCTAAAGTACGAATTGTTCGGTTGTACGTTTCAAACCTCCAGTCCGTATTTACCACCTGATAAAGCCTATGTTCCAACTCAAAATACATCGGACACACATCAACACTGTAGAGGAAGGGCTGCAATTCAGAACCATTTTAATTTTTTCAGGTCGAAGCATGTGTTGCTAAAAAACTTTTAACGTTCAAGATGCATCTTCGCGCTAAGTCGTACGACATGAATTTACTTTCTGTACCTTTTAGAATGGCATTACTCAATTTAGGGCAGAAGAGTGTCAATACCGATATGATAGCAGGATTAACTCATCCTTGCTTGACTCTATCCTTTTTGTGTTGAGTTTCCCTCGGCTACCCGTACCCGTTTTGTTCACTGCGTTGTAGGGTCGACACGTTGACGGTATATAAGATGTCTGTGAAAATGCCTGTCAAAACGCTGACAAGGCTTGTCGTGACATAGCTCAAGCGGTAATTCTACTTTGAGACCTCTGAAAACAAGATTTCTCAAAGACCAGCAGAAATGATTCGAACCATATTCAGCAAACCCATGTACTCCTTCCCGGTGTAGAGGTCCAATATCACCGTGGGAAACACTTATGCATTGTGATGAAGGAGTTTAGGTGGTATTCGCCTCGAAAGTGAAAGAATTAACTTTTGCTCACAATTTCAGAAATGAAACTTTCAGCCATTCTTTTACCAATTAGACAAATTATAAAAATCGGGGTAACCGTGCAACTTTTGGAACCAACAAAACAAATCATCCACAATTTTGCGATGTTTGAAATTCCACAGGGCTGCTACGTCTGTGTTAACTCTATGACGGTGAAGCTGTTACTTCTCCAACTGGTTTAAAATGAACCCCGTCTAGTGGTAGATCATATCAAAGTTTTAGAAATTCGAGTATCCGAATATCTGTTCCCAAGACATGATGTACTTTTAGCCGGTAACGATACAAAAATACTAATCTGCAATCAGGCCATGGTATAGCATAGTACTACCAATATGTCATGGCTTACGTTTGAGATACTGAATGCAAAGCTATGCACAATATATGCGCCAGCGGGGCGATGGGTGTACGTTGTACACTTATCACATTTTAGCTCTTTCCTGACATCAGCAGTTAAATGTAGATAAGTAATCAAGACTTGAGGCCAGCCATGCATAATAGATACGGCGCAGGCTGCAGGGCACTTCACTACGGGTAAGCCTAATTCAAGATTTACGATTCAAGATTCACGATCCACGATTCATGTTCTGCAGAGTAAGCTAGAAACAGATCAATTTTCAATTTTTCATTTTTTTTACCCTAATACACTGATAAATAATCATTAGGGCTTCAACGGTGCCTTCTATACGCATGAAGTAGTACCCTGCGATGTGAGTGTTGACGCATTCTACGTATAGCGGGACTGGAAAGAAATAATAGGGAGGGAGGGCCAGTGTCTTTACAAAAGTGTCCCTTCAAAAGTGTTTGCAAGAAAAAAGTCACCTTCCCAATATTTACATGAGCAACAAACAGTGACCCTTTCCCTACGTTTCAAATCCGTATTAATAATATTTAGACCCTTTTTCCTGTGGCCATCGTGGATTTTAACTTTAAACGCGACCTCATTCGAATGCAAATTAATAATCAAATTTGTCTACAAATACTTTGTAGATCATAGAACAAGGATCCCATGTGCCAAATTTCAAAGTGACAGGTCCTGTCAAAAGAAGATTTCTAAAGTATTTTCCGAATTTCCTATGAACTTTGACCTGCCCTACACCTCTGAAGCTAAGCTATGGCTTTATCTTATCCAAAGAATCCTAGAGGGGTATTGTAAATTGGTATGGAATACACTGGTATGGAATAAAATTGTACACCCGAATTTTGAAGTTGTCCCTGACCTTTGAGCCTTACATCATCCTGTACATCATAAATTATGAACATATCTTATTCTAGGTTAGTCAATAGATCCAGAAGTCTAATTTTTGTCGAGAAGGATAAGTATTATAGAAAAGCTTTTTCTACAATATTTCACGTAACCAGAGTGACGTTTGACCTCGATTTAACTACTGGGCCTATAAATCAGTAACCAGTTTCAGCTGCGCATGAAAATTGGGGAGGGCCACTTTTTCCCTTAAAATCACTCTTGAAGAGTCACTATTTTATGCACCTCATCATTGTAAAAAAGACCGGCCCTCCCTGCCAGTAATTTCTATCTAGTCCCTCACTGTAATAACCTCGGGCCCTACGTGTAGAATTCGTAAACGTACATATCTCAGACCACTACTTTATACATATAGAAGGCGCCGATGAAATCCTAATGGTGATTTATCAGTGTACATGGCCATGGATCGATAAAGTAAATCCGAGTGAAAATGCAATCCATCTACTTGTGGCTTAAACTACAGAACATGAATCCTCCTGAATCTTGAATTATGAATCTTTAATTAAGCTTACCCCTTCACCTCAGTCTTCACTTAACGTCTTGCCAGAATGAAGTTTAAAGATCTTCTTGATGGCATAGTCTTCACTGGATCAAAGTGTATTTTGTTAACCAATTTTTGAATTTGGATAACCATTGTATGTACTTTGTGATATCATCGTAGCGACTTCAACGGCATAGTGCAATATCTTTGTATTAGGGCAAATTGAACCAATTCAGGAACATCTACCTGATGGCCATGGACATGCAACAGTTGTAACAAAAGGCCGCATGAAATCCACATTAGACCGTGACCCAAACTAACATTGCGTTTCGATTATATCAATTCTTAGGTTAATCTAAGTACAGAAGAAAAACGGCAACTTGTCATCTGCAGCTCTATAACTTCAAACATACCGATAGCTGTTGAGAGAGATTACGGCAAGTGAAATTTGAGGTACAAGTATGATCTTAGAGTTTCTAGTTAACCGGCCTACCTAAGTTGTGAAAAACCGTGAAACACTTAACCTTTTGGTCTTTTCAATGCAAAATTTTGCTTTTTCTGAGGATCACGTTCAATGCAATACAAATAGGCAAAAACTGTCCCCACCGACGAGCCTATTTACTGAAGGGGCACATTTTCGGAGCTAGTTACCAAGTGTCGCCTCAAAGGGGAAATCATAAACAGGATATTTTACAATCTTTGACATTTTCAAATCAAAACGTATGTAATCTAGACCTAGTTGCCTCTTCTTTATCCTAACACTTCAATAGCGACCCTTTGACCACATGGCTACATGTACGTATTCCAAACGTATGCTGTTATCAGTCAACAAACATTTAATGATTAAATCAGATTGTCAACATCACATGTTGCACACATGACTTATCATATTTATTTTTATGACTGGAAAGTATAAAATGTTTAATTTAAAATATTTTCAAAACGTATGACTTATCATATTTATTTTTATGACTGGAAAGTATAAAATGTTTAATTTAAAATATTTTCAAAACGTACTTTTCTCTATTTGTTGCCTCAGTAATTTTTGTAAAAAGCATATTTGTAAAGGCTGGGATAAAATGTGCCATCGAATCTTCTTAACACACCGTTCTGTTCATACGCTTGAGGTCGAGAAACGCAAGTACTGAACAACAATGGGGTACAATAATGTTTAAACGTAAGAATCTGGCCAGATCAATATAAGATTACGTTCGGCAGTCATGGCATACGTTAATTGCACACCAGTCGAAACAAATGTGAGCTCGTATGAATTAAGCATAATTATTACTTCAATAATTTCCTTCAGATTTCAAATGCAAGTATATAGCCCGATCGACATTGTTGCGGACTAGTGCGGCTTAAATCCTTCCTAACCGTCTACAGTGAACTCACAGTAACCGTGCTAGGGTGTGTAAAGCAGTTGGGATAACAGGAAGGGCATTCCACACGGTATTTAAATTGTTTTGTTGGTTTTTTGTGTGTGTTTTTGAAGATACAAAGATCAATGTTAACTCATCTGTTTACACAAGTTGGCACCATCTTTTTTCAGTAATATTTAATACGAAACTTTTCTATTTTTTGTAAACTTTATGTCAAAATCAATGAATGCTTATTTCGATTGCGTTTCAAAGATTTCAAGTTTTACAAGTCAACTAGCGGGGGATTTCCCCTTCGATTACCAATAATTTTATATTTATCTGATATTCCTCACTCAATTCTTATTAGTGGCTTTTGGTGAATGGATGTCAAACCAGAAAATATTAAATATGGTTCGTTGCGGAAAGCTTCCGCACATAACAAAAGAGCTCTTGTTGTTCAAAAGTAAACTTCCTTGTGACCGTTTGCAAACAGTCGATAACATTGTCATAGGACAACCAAGCGGCTACGTCATCGTCCAGTCTACTTATCGAAACAATGAGGGATAAAAATGGCTCTGTTATGTGCGGAAAGCTTCCGCATATAACAAAAGAGTTCTGTTTTCTAAAAGTGAACTTCCTTGTGACTTTTGCCAACAATCGATAACATTGTGATAGGACACCAGGCGGCTACGTCATCGTTCAATCAACTTATCCAAAAAATGTAGGATAAAAATGACTTTAACAGTGAGTGTTAAGTCTCAATTCACCGATCCATCGTTTAACCTCAAAACAGTTCACTCTTTCTGTTGTTCGATTATTGAAAGAAAAACAATATTAAAGAAATAAAGAAAAACCCACAAACAAGCGTCAACTAATGACAGAATTTAACAGAAATAATTTGCTATTTGTCAGCCCAAGGGGACTTGATATTCGAAACTGTACTAAGCGTCCATTTATTTTCTCACAATTATTATTTCTATTCACTGAGTTTTATACCTCCATTCCAACGTTATCTTTTCATCTTTATCCTTGCAGTCTTTCTCCTTGCAATTCAATATCACACAGCAAATTTAAATTTCATTCTGTCTACAAAATTTAAAATCATTCTGTCTAAATGCAGAAATTCAGATCAAGGTGTATGTTCTGTTTGTCCGTCACAGAATTTATGCATACTATTTGATCTAAGTGTCTGTGCTGTGGGCGCTGTAATGCTAACCTCTCTGTATGAGGTTATGTAAGGACAAATAAAGACTCATTGGCTGATCACACACTCATCTAGTGTAACATTTTGCATCTTATTTCAGGACCATTTAGTTTTGGATTGTTTTATCAAAGAAAAACGCAGTATAATTCTGAAATGCATCCACCCTTGATAATAAGATGTTATGTAAAGTCATTGGAATGAGAGGGTCTTAACCGTGTCTGAATTCCATTGATCTTATCTTGTATCGCAATGTACATGTATTTGAAATCCGCCCAAAGTTAACAATGAACGTATTCATACGCCCATCAGATCCTGTGTGCAAATATATTGACTGATTTATGCTTTTTAAAACAAATCCCTCGCCTTTTTTCTCGATAACTTGAACAAACAATGACAAACACCGTTTAATAAAAAGGACGCCCGACTAGATTCGATAATCCAAACTACATCAAACTCCGTACATGACATATCTCATACTTGTTGATTGTCGAGGAGATTGAGACCGCAACATTAACATCCAGGTCTTTCCAGGGTAGATCAAATTCCAGCAGTGAGTACAATTTCACTCCGCAAGAAAGTTTAATTGGTATCTACACACTTACATAGACAAATTTTATTACTTTCCTTTTTTCTACATGGTGACAGTGTTTCGATCTTTTCGTAATATCTGGGCAATATCTACGTCTAATATATAGCTTACTACTTTTAGCTTACTTCTCGAGAATCACAGAAAATAATTTTGACAAAAGGTAATGATTCATCTCCTTTAAGGATTGTTACTCTTTCTTATCATATATGCTACGCTTGTATTGCCATTCTTCTTTTGTTAAGACGATACTGATATGAACCCGTATTTTAACATGTTTAAATATGAATTATATTTTCACTGTAACCGGGACTACTCACAGCTCGGCTTACGCGTGACCTTCGCTGGTATGTTCATATACATGAAACAGCTGAGCGAATAGGACTTATCTTATGCCACTCCGAAACGTTATTGATAATTATGGTCAAAATTTTGTTGTTTGCATTCGGTTCACGGATATTGCACTTAGGTACAAACACAATTTTACAAAAGCAAACAAACTAACCAATTGAAAATTGAGACGCCTTTCATCGCGCGACCCGCCCCATCCCATACGGTATTTTCGTGTCGTCTAGGCTGTTGGAGAATACGGTCCCCGTCGACAGTGCATCATGACAGAACCGCTGTATGACATTTCCTATTAACGAGATTTAGGTAGTGATTATATAGTGTATAGCCATAAATGAGCCACAAAAATCTGACCATACTGAAAATACTCGCTACAGACAAGATGCACATATTATATTTCCGATTTGTACAGTGGGATTTACAGGTAATGATTGTGTTACGTGCGTGGTTTGGATGCGCAATTATTATGTAAGATACTACGAAGAAAGTGAAACTTTCGTTTAGGTTGTCCAAGCAAGTTTAGGCAAGTCAGTAACGAAAAGACACAAGCAGACGATGCAAATAACTTTGAAGTGTTTAATTCGTACTGCAACAAAATGTACCTGGACTAGTTGCGACGCTACACAGTGTACTCACTTCATATTTCCCCTAATCTGCTCACAAATTCCTTTCTGGGATGATTAATTCGGCATATTTTACGTCTACGGACATGTGTAATTCTTGGAGATAACCCGACTGGTACGGCTTCCACTTAGCATTCATAGATGTTGTAGAACTGCCCTATGCTCTGCTGTTCATACCCGATCGAGCTTGAAATCAAACGCTGTCGCGAGTATTTTGACCCAATAGGCCTATTTAGTGGGCCGCATAACTTTCTCGAAGGGATGACGTTATGTTTCAAAATACGAAACAACACTCATTTTACACACTCCAGTCTATGCTTTACATTTACAACCCTACTAAGATGATACATAAACGCTCTTCAAATTATGAAAACATGTGTCGACATTAGATTGTTCTCTCTCAAAGTGTACATAAACGCTCCCTTGAAGTGGAATGGCCAAAAGGTGCAATAATATCAAAGAGTGATACGGTTACCATCACTCCTTAGAAACCGATTTTTTATCACCGAGTACAGTGATGAGCGAGCAAGGTCAATTTCAGTTGATTTCGTCACTAATCCCGGAACGTCCCTAGGAAATCAGTCATCACACAGTATGCATGTATTATAAAAGGGTTACTACACGAAGTTTGGTCGATACCGCGCCGTGTTCTAGTGATGCACAACTCGTCAAAATACGGACGCATCACTCGAATACGACTCGGTATTGACCAAACTTCATGAAATAAGATATTACAATAGGTGATAACATAATAAGGAGTATGCTATCAGAAATTTGTACAGACATTTTTATAACTTCACCACTTTTAACGTTTACGTGTTTTCCGTCACTGTTGTTTCGTCCGCAAAGTAAACGTTCTTGTTCCATTCCTATACCTTATCGAATTAAATCCAATCATTCAGTTTGTAAATGTACACAATACTTTGTAATTGCATTGTCAGTTCGCATTTTAGCAACCGAAGCTTAGTCCGTCGTAAAATTCACTTGTCAACTGTTGCATGTGTACACTGCGATTTATGCTTGCAAGGTTAACGCTGATGCTGTGAAATAATCTTCAGTAAGAAGTTCGAAATGAGCTGTTCGTGTCTCCTACAATTCAGCTGAGGAAACTATAATTTGAGTCACAGTTATGGTTTCTTTCATGCGTAGATAAATGCGTCGCAACTGACTTCTCGTTTAACACAGTTCACTTGATCGCACGACCCCGCTACCTTAAAGTGGCACTCCCACTTGGTCACATTTTTAAAACACACTTTTTAAATGCCAACGGTCGATATTTTACGTGGCGACTGCGCGCGGATCGCTAGATATCGATAAAAACATGTATTCAAAAAAGTAAAAGTTTGAATTCCGGTGGCCCACCTGAATTCAGCTTCCGAACATCGGGGACCATTGTCAACTAAGCTATGGAGTAAAAGTCTACGCTGACGCTGCTGTACGCCACTGTACCACTCTCGTCGGTGATAGGTCATGCCCCGTGGGAGAAAGCTGAGTTACACGGGGCAACTCGTTGAGCAACGCTACGAGCAACACGACAGGCAACGCGACTTGCCCGCCGTGTTGCTTCGATTGTATGATATCGTCGCGTCGCCCGAGGTGGTCAGGCGACGTCGCCCGGAAAACAGACATGTCGGTCATGAAAGGACTGCCGCCGAATACACCGCAGCACTCGTGCAAATACCGCTAGTACGGCGCGCTTGCACTCACCGGCCATGGGGTTCTGTCATATTATTTTGTACAAAGTTTTCTTTCGTCCATTATGGCCCGGGAGGGGGAATACCATTTTCCCGTTAATATTGAATTATTAATAATTCTTAGAAAATAACAATTATCACTTTTATATATGTTCTGGCATTAAAATCAAGACGGGAGGTTCATGAATTTAGAGGAAGGCCACAATTTCGTATGCAAGTTTGGAGGAGAGTCACCATTTTCAAGGCAACCAGTTAATATTTCAATCGCACCACCCTGCTTCTGTTAAATCTGTCCTTACCCTATGTTACCAATCAAGCATAACCATGAAGCCATCTCGACATGACAAACATGTCTCTGTAAGAATATTCGAAATAATTCTAGCTGTACAATTATTTAGTTGGAGTTTTTATATGTTGATTATCACGACACATCTAGTAAGATTTTTCGAAAATATCCTTCATTAATCCGATCTGTAGATTGTTTAGTAGGAGTTTCCTTTAATTCGACGATTTGAAATATTACTATTTTTGTGGTCGAGTCATATTGCGGTTTGCCACGATCTAGAGAACCGTTTTCATAATGGGCCGCCACGAAACACAGTCCGCTCTTCAAGCATGCGCACTGTAATCTTTTGTAAGGAAACTAGCGACAAGTTGCCTAACGAGTTGCCTCGTGTAACTGTTCCAGCACAGGGTACAGGGGAAAGTCCCCTGGGATGGGGAGGAAGATGTTTTTGTGCAACGGTTTACCTTATTTGATTTTATTAATTTTGACTGTGATATTTCAAATAAAGTGTTCAACTCTACACCGTCTGACTGCTTTATTATTACCGACAAGTCCTTATCTCCTCTCCAACTTGTGTATACACCACTGTAATTGCTCCGAAAATATTGCCAACTTGCTAATGCGCTGTCCTTATCAGCGGATTAAGTGATTGCGTCAACACCACAGCCGTCCCACACGCATGAAAATAATGGGGACTTTCCCGTGTACCCTGTGGTTCCAGTCGCGTCGCTTGATGCGTTGCCTACACAGCGACTGTCGGTTCTTGCAAGTATATGAATATTCATAAGGGTAGTGACGTCAAAAGAAAAACCTATCTAACTGGTCGGAGAGAATATATACTAGTAGCTGGTAGACCTATATACTCGGTATGTTTTTATTTTTCATTTTAAATTTTATTTGGGTATGCTACCTGTCATTTTTGTTTTGATTAACGGATGTGTGGAGTTGTATAAAGTACCCGGATCAGGCAGAAATACGACCGGTCGCTTGCAAGAGCGTCCAGACCCTGGGATTCGCGTCGCGTCTCTGAAGGGCGCGCGCGTGTTCCAACAGGGACGCGAATCGCAGGGTCTCTGCAAGACTACCAGATAACGCGTACTGTGTGGCATACGACAAAATGTAGTCATCGGGCGGCTAATATTTAACACGTAAAAACTGATGTTTTTCTGTGGCATTGGTTAAAAATATAATACAACTGATTTAGAATAATAAAAACGACAAAAACTATGGAGAAGTTTTTAAAAGCTTACCTGAGGTAAAGGCATAATGCTGTATATAAAGTCTTTGCAGTGGGAAGTAAATTAATTGTGTCGTTCGAACTTATTATAGACTCCATAGAATATCGTCAATCAACACAACAACAAACCTTCGGGGGATTTCGGGTCAAAATCAGAAACGATCGTGAAACTTCGAGATGTGAAAAATACGCTCGGGAAATGACATGTTTTTATCGATATCTCGCGATCCGCGCGCAGTCGCTACGTCAAATATCGACAATTGGTATTGAAAAAATGGGTTTTAAAAATGTTACCAAATGGGAGTGCCTCTTTAATAAACCATATGTATTTTTTATAAATATAAAGATAGATACTAACGATAGTATGTTTTCCAAAAGCATCAAGAGTGGTAGTTTTTGCCAGTTTATCTTGAGATTTAGCGCAGTGAAACAATTTTATGTTAAAGATTTAGGAAAACTTACATAATTTTCAATTGAATATCTGACATAGCCTTAAATTTTAGTAGATATTTACCTCGAAAGAGCTACATCTTCGATCATATTTTTGAGAAAAAACTTGACGTCATCACCACAAAAAGGAGTGTGGTAGAAAGTCTTACCATGAGATTGCGAGGTCAATATCTGTTTCGACGAGCAAGCACATTTTTGCAATACTATAACGATTCTTAATGAATTACACTCATTCTTTCACTTTGTTTTTCCTTTTTTTCTGACAGGAAATAAAGTTAACCATTTTCGAGAATGGCAGAAAACACCACCGACCATGAACATTGCGAGAACGTTAAGCACTCTTGTAGTAATACTTCATCAATTGGCGAAACGAGACCCTTCTCATTGAATCTCAGTCACCGCTCGTTACAGAACCTGCAACCCTCACTTAATTCGTACGATATAAGTCACGTAAATCTGAGTGGAAACAGGTTCTGTGGCTTTCCGTCGACTCTTTGCGATTTTAATGCCTCCTGCCTTACAGAAATCAATATTTCTTCCAATAAATTGCCAAATATCTCAGCCGAGATTGCAAAGTTTGTGAACCTACGCACTTTCATTGCAGATTTCAATGCGTTGAACGAATTCCCCGCGAAACTCTGTGAATTGCAACGGCTAACAAAGCTGACGTTGTCGCACAATGTTATCAGTCACGTTCCGAAGGAAATAGGGAGACTGAAATCACTTAAAATATTCGATATCTCTCACAATGCTTTCAGTGAGGCTCTTCCGAGAGAAATATGCGATCTACCGAGCTTAGAAGATTTCAGAGCACAGTCTTGTAAACTATCATCCCTACCAGAAGAGTTCGACCAACTTAAAAATTTAAAGGTATTGATTATAGGTTGCAATTCTAGATTAGGTTTTTCTGAAACGATAGAAAGTCTGACAAGTTTGGAAATTTTGTGTTTGAATAGCAATGGCATGAGCACAATAAGGAAAAAGGATAGTAAAAAGACAATTCATAAAAAATACAAATTTTTGTTGGCGGAGGGAAGTTTTAAAAGGTTGGAAAATTTACGACTCCTGAATATCGCTAAGAATGACGTAGAAAGCATACCTACAATATCGGACTTAGAATATCTAGAACAGCTTGACGTGACTGGAAACAAGGAGTTAACACTTCCGGATTCCATTGGTGGAATGGCAAAACTGACAGATCTAAGAACCGATATCGAAAACTTGCCAAAATCATTAGCTGGATCGCGCGTTACAATAAAGAAAGATCCGTTAAACATCCCCATAAAAGCGACAAACGTGGATACAAGTTGGAGAACAGATCTTTTACTCGATTCATCCAAACGCACACCTAACTACTCGATGGACCGTACTCCGCACGGCTTTGCCGTCATTTTCAACTTTGAGAACTTTGGCAGTGAAGACAAGACAAGACGTGGCGCTAAGAAAGACGTCGGTATGTTGTTGACACTAATATAAATTGGGAAAAATTGCCATAAATCGTCCCAACAACAAGATATTAACAACCGCCCAATATAGATCGACAGACCTTAATAAGGGTTGTCTCAACTAATATCGGATATACTGAGTTGCTGATAAGAATTCAGATCCACAAGCTAGAGAAAAAAATCATAAAGATTTTTTCATAGTCTTTTACCTTTCAAGGATCCCCGTTTAGCCTTTCGACAGTCTGAGCCAATCATATTTCTCCAAAAGGCCAGTAAAACTTTAAAATGCTCGGTATATTGTTGAATCTGCTGATCATGTGGAGTGAGCAGTTTTCAAAATTGCGATACTGTTAAGTCTCATTTCGTCGGTCTGGGGAGGTTATTCACTGCTGAGAGGTGCGTCGGAAATTGGACAGTGTGGAGACTCACAAAGTTGTTTAATATCAATAGATGGTGATTTATTGCCGAAGTGTAAAGTTTACACATCAGAGATGCCCAGCTGAAGATAGTTGGTGATCTTCTCTATTTAAAAGAAATTGTAGCATCGTATGTAGATTAATTTAGTTAACTCTCCAATCACTAATGAATTAGTATTCCTTGATTGGCTAAAAGTGACTGATATATTCTTTCATTGGAAAATACATTACTAAACTTCCTCTCATTCGGCATCGATCATATCAAATTTTACATGATCTGCATCTGTTACACCATTTCTACCTTATGTAATCATCCCAGTACAGTCACAAGTCTGGGATTTATGTACTAAAGACGCAGTTTCAATTTCTACTTGCTTGAACATTTGATGTCACTGACGCAAAATTATTTTTATAACCTTGGTAATTAGGTATCAATAACGCAAATACATTCAATGTACCTGACAACGAAGTTTTACCCTATGCGAAGGAAAATTCGTCACGCTCATTAACCTTTACACAGACTTTGACGCTTCAGTCGTATCATTCACTGACCTTTATACAGATTTCGAAACCACAAAACAATATTAAAAAGCCAAAAAAATTAAGTCTGTGACAATTCTTGTTCTTTGCAACACGTTGAACTTACGTTCAGCCAGCGTGTGAGAGATGTAATTGCTATTGATCGAGCCAAAGCAAGAAGACAACACAGACAATACTTGCAATATGATGCACTTGATAGACGCATAACTTTAATAAATACACACATTCGGACTATACATATAAACCTTAGTCGATCAAAACGCCAAGTAACATAGAAGCTACGACTCAATGACATCTACCTTATACTTACAGAATGTGTAAAGGATGTGTTTTCCAATTACCTCAAGTACAAA
Organism: Ptychodera flava; assembly: GCA_001465055.1. NCBI lineage: Eukaryota > Metazoa > Hemichordata > Enteropneusta > Ptychoderidae > Ptychodera > Ptychodera flava. The sequence continues at coordinate 142,709 of LD347718.1, forward strand.
GTGAAGGTCCATTGGGACCTGAAGTATGACGATTTTATGTCTCAACTGAAGTACTATCGTGATTACAGCCATAAAGAGTATGACTCCTTCGTTTGTTTCTTTATGTCTCATGGAAATGAGAACGGAGTCTGTACAAGTGACAACAAGACTGTGAAGATGGAAGACGTCCGTGATATGTTCGTCGGCGTTGAGTGTCCCTCCCTGGAGAGAAAACCCAAAATGTTCTTCATTCAAGCGTGCAGAGGGGACATAGAACACCCAACGATATATCGTAAAGACTCCTCTGCACCCAATATGGAAAGTGAAAGCCACAGAGCGCTTAGGATGAAAATAGCCGATCAAACAGACTTTCTCTTCGCATATGCTTCCCAACCGAACGCCATTTGCTACCGGAATCCGAAAGAAGGAAGTGTGTACATTCAAACTCTTACTGAAACTTTGAAAAAGTATTCAAGCGAGGAGCATCTTTTAGACATGCTCACAATGGTACGAGATATTGTGTTTGAAAAGCCCATTAAGTTGGACAATGGACAAGAAGTTGACCAAATCCCTCACGAAGATCATTCATTAACCAAGAAAGTATATTTTAAGTGAAACCAAGAGATATCTAATTGTAAGCTTTTTCTACGTTTGTACTTTTTGTCACCAATTAAGGAACGAGGGTAAAACATTATGAGTGAATTAGTAGGGAGATTTTGTGCACATCATCTTTGCATAGCTACGAAGAAGAGAGTAAATAATAAGCATTATAATAGATGCTAGATGTAGGGTACAAAGCGACGTGACGTACCTGTATTTTTTAAATTTGTGGAGGATCACAGACAATGGTATCATCGACATTTTATGTTCTTACAAAATTATTAATATTGTCAGTCGTACTTTAACACGCTGTAGTACTAGTGTTACCAATATCAGCACGCGTTCAAGCGGCTCGTCCGCTGGTTTAATATTAGTTCATAAATCTATCACTTTGTTTGTAACGTCGCGTAGATTTTGTATGAAATGTACTTGTATATACGACACTATAACAAACCTTGGTTTTACTATCACGTAGACAAACAATAGAAATAAAGTTGTAATGTGTGAAACAGTTGCCTTTTTCAATTTGAAGCTCTCAGGTTGTATGTGTAACATTTAATTATCCGAACTATTATATTCTTTGATTTCTGTAAGTCTGTTTTTCCTTTTGTTTCTTCATTCAAATGTTCTCCACTTCTTCCATATGATGGTACGACAGTTATATCCAATTGTAAGTTTGAATTTTGTTAATTGTGTTTTGATTTTAAGCATGGTTACTTCATGACTTAATCATAGTCTCAGAGACATCTAGGGAATACACAATGCATTGACTACAACTTTCAAATCTCACTTTCATTTTCAACTGGTTTTATAATGGTAGGGTAGATATAAAGTAGTGATTTCAAAGCTCAGAGTATATTCATCAAAAATTTTTGTCTGTAGTCGATAGTTATCTGCAAAGTATTTAGCCCTTTTTGTGAATTGTATTCATTACAGATATTTTCTATTCTTTCTTTTTGGATTTTTATGTTTATGAATTCATAAAATTCACCAAGAACTTACAACAAGGCAATCGTTTACACTGGTTACATGTTCTTGATCAAATATTTGTGAAATAAATTTATACCTATACAATGGAAATAATCGTTGTTTTTTTCTTTGAACACCGTAGCTGAGTTTGATGTTGCCAGTTAACAGTGGAATATGAAAGCCAATTCAAAACGTTCGAGGAACGACATTTTGCAAAGCTGAATTTCTTGATAAGGACGCATACGTGTTGCAGAGATCACCTAACTCTTTTTAGTACGAACAATGGAAATTCGCTAAACAATCACAGTTAATTGGTATACAGACGCGATAAATGATTGGATTATTGTAATTATTCACATTTCCAGGTGCAACTGAATCGTGCTCATTCGTAGTCGAAATATTTCAAATTCCAGGCAAAACCTAAATATCGTTCATTCTATTTGTGTTCCACTATTGTTTTGTCACCAGTATCACGGCAGACCATCCTTTCGAAACTTACTCGACGGGAATTCTCGAGGATTGTGAACATACTTAGTCACAGGTAGATTTTGACAATGTCGTAGATTTTAAAGTGACGAACATATCTAACAACATACCTACCAACAGTTACCAAGTTCTCTTTCCACGTCAGCAATCAATCAACGGTCAACGCATCAGTCTTTGTTTTTCGGTTAAGCCAGCGCAAACCCACAAGGGTGGTCATACTGTTGAACATACTGTCGCGTGGAAATTGCTTCGGGTAACCTGTCCTCGCCACTTATCTCATAGTCAGTGTAAGCTGTTAGCATACATTATTTTGCCATTTTTTAGACTTTACCAAAAATCGTATCGCCTTTCCCCTACATTCAAAGACTGCTGCAAGAAAAGCGAGGGTACTTGTAAACGTTTGATTTTTGTTGACAGTAGTGAACGAAGTAATGAAAGCGTCATACATTTAGTTTTGTTTATGACAAACTTAGACAAAGATCCGTCGCTTGAGGGCGCTAAGAGGAGGAGCGTAGAGAGCGCCCTCGAGCGATGGATCTTTCTGTCTATGACAAACGGTGTTACAGCCAGAAAGGGCAAAATGAACGTTTCTCGTCCTCGCTCATGTTGATCTAGACAAGTAGTGTCAGCTTTTCTATTTTCACTTGTAAACCTTATATTTACATATAACAATTTATTACGAACAAAGAAAATGTAACATTTATTGTCTGTAATCTTATACTTACTTTGTACAGTTCTGAACAGTAAAGTTATCGCCGTCATGCAGATTCTCTGAGTTACCATGGCATGTGAACTTTCCTAGTGTATTTTTCCTTGTGGCTGTTAAATCTTCCGACCTACAAACCCCTAAAAATAAAATGTGAAAAACGCGCAGCCACATCATCATTTTTGTGAGAGACCTACGAGAAACAAACCTATTTTGGCCCTAGGAATGTTGTTGAACATATCCGAGAGGCAGCGGTACTCTTGAAGCTGGTCGACGGCTCGATACGGTTATTCAACTTTGAAATTTATATACATTTGTCACGTAGCCACTATCTTTTAAAATTTTTGATACTCTCTGATATCGTTTTTCTAATTACAAGACATTTCCGTAGACATGAACTCAATGATTTTGACAAGACAACTATTCGACTCTTTTGGGTCTAGCTCATTAGAGGGGTAGGGGTAAAGGGGATAAATAAAAACAATATTCTTATAGTACAACTAGTACTAGTAAGGACTAGAGTGTATATTAAATTTTGACTGATTTTACTTTTTAATTCAACTTTAAACATGACCCAGAAAAAATTCGCTAAAACAAAAACAGGTTAGTGGGTGTTTCAATCTCTTTTCTGTCAACGCGACTTCCATTTGACGGGACATTGTTCACATACAGAGCACTTGGATATAAATGTGTTCCTCTGCAATATTTCGGAAAGCAGACACAAACGAATTGAAACGTAGGTTTTATGTAAGATATTCGAAAGGTAGTCAAATTGTACACTTACAAAATGAAGAAGGGCCCCTCAAAATCAATAAATGGACATACATATGCTCTCAGCAGAATGCACTCCAAAGTCCCTTGATGTGCAGAAGTCATGTTAAATTTTCAACTGGAATATGACCTTTGATCTTGAAATGACGCTATAGTATCCATTGTATGCATACTTTTGTTAAGAAGGGGAACTTTTATTTGTTGCATGGGCACAATAGATCTAAAGGTATCTTTAGGATGTATTTTTCCGTTCAATATTTTGTCAGCTTTCAGCGACATCAAATGAATAAATAGTCAGCGCTAGTTGAATCCCTCTAATCGAGAAGATCACGAAGAAACACACGTTTAATCGTAAATGGACGAACGATACAACATTTTTATTTTCAATGGGGCCGACCTTGATATCTACCTATAAATAATTGTAGTATTTGTTCATTCACTGTCGTTTTTGTTTGAGTTTTGTATCTAGAGCGACACTTGTGAGGATGGTACTTTCCGGCTAATCAAAGGTTTGCTTTGAGAGCTTCATTGACTATGTAGAAATCCTGTTCTAAAACTCTGTTTAGCAAATTCTTCTTTTCCCTTTTTAACTCTTCAAAACTCATTTGTCAAATCGCATGTGAGATTATCGATATCCGATTGGCCATATACCATGTTGACAAGCCAACAATAAATTTGATCAAAATTTCTAATTTCTCTTTGAGTGTAGGCGTGGTCGATAGGGATTTTACTTTGACGTAAATGAGGAAACCTTGAAAAAGCCAATCCAACGAACCAAACAGTGACAAGGAGGTGATTGACATATCACTTGATTGAACAAAATTAACCTTTTCTTTGTGAACGAATGCTTTTCAAATGAGGTCCTTAATTACATTGAATTTAAGTTAGCTGTCATATGCCTTCTCCCTCCTACCACTGAAATAATAAGCGGCAACATGATTAATGGTCATTAGAGTGTGCGGCGAATTCACGGCGTCTGTGTGGAGAAATACAGGACCAATCACAATAGTGACGTACTTTGTATGTTGAAAGTTTTGTTGAACGATTTGCTACTTTACTTTGCTTGGCAAGACCTGTCCCACTTGAAAGATACATACTTGCACTCTGCAAAGTTATAAACTGAATCTATCGCTTTGAAGTAATGTAAGGACATATACATGCAAATAAATTGTGAATGCCAGACGTCTTTGCCGAAGAATTAAGTTTTATTTGACGAGGTAACAAGTGAATGCGTTCACATCAGCAATCGTGCAGTGGTGTGTGTGGATCGGGCAGTGTTGTTTTGATCACAAATCTGACTTCCTGCTAGACAATATTTCAACTTTGCAAAGTTTATTCCTTTGTGATCGACTGATATTTCCGCTGTGCTAATAATTACAGCTGACAATGTTGACAACTCAATTAAGACAGCCAATGATTCAAGGTAAACCAGAAGCAGCAGCAGGAACTCAAGGTGTACTACAGTCTCGATGTTGAATATCTTGACCGGCATGATATTTCAAGATTTGAAAACTCCCTGTGGCCGAATAAACTTACTTATTATAAATTAATCTAACTTGTGAAATACATTTATGAATCATTTATTGGTTCGTTCGTCACAGCATTAAGATTTGAAAAAGGCGTTTGGATTGTATCGGAGTGATAGACCTCGACGCGTTGATCAACTTCATATATTAATTGTACCACCTGAGTAGTTGTACGGGCATACTATGCTATAACGGTGGGGAAAATGAACAATGCAATCATGTCAATCCTTTCATTTCCATCGGGAATATTTCTAGAAAAAGTACAGGAATAGGCTGATTCATAATTAGGCCGCGAACTGCCAGAAATGTAACAATTAAACACTCGTGAAATTGTGATTAGCCTAATCGTAATATTCACGGGAATGCTTGCTTATATATCAAATTAGATGTCATGATCACTCACCTTGTGCTCCGCCTCTCCTCAGCATAGACCATGCCTGCAGTCAAGTAAAAAATCTTAAAGTGGCATATTGGAAATTTGGTTGCAGTCGCCAATCCCTACTTACAGTTTTGAAAGGTGAACGCCACACTCCTAAGAGTTTTCTAACATAAATGGTCACGTCCTTTGGCGGCCATATTGCATTTTGCCAAAAATCTATGGTAACTGTGAAATAATGTAAAAAATAATCTTCTCCAAAACAAATAAATCATTTGAACTCAAATTTTACTCATATCATTATCACTGTGTGCGCTTTTGTATGTCCCTATCACTTTTTAGCTGCTTGGGCCCGGCAACGCTGCTTGCTGCTTTAACGTCCACTTTCCTTTTTGAATGAACAGATTTGGCATATAAAGTGGATATTGACTGGCACGGATCTTTTCACATCTTGTTTGCATGGGCCACACAATGTGAGATTTAGCAATAAATACCATAGTTGATGAGATTTTAGCCAATAACATTGCGTCACTAAAGACGCTGATCATGGGATGGGAATGTCTGAAGAAAAATGAAATTGCCTTAGATATAGACTATGCAGGCTTCACAACTTTGTGGAAAATCCAGGTATCAAGGCAGGCATACGAAGACTGTAACTGTAAGGCAATCATGATAATTACATCAATTCAATAATAACAAAATTGTCCGAGAGCTCTTCATCTGCTTCTATTTTTTATTTAATCCACCACCCTACAGGCAAACGCCCCATTACACAATGAGGTACCAACAACCCATTTCAACACTACTACTACACTACAACTTAACAGTGCGAAAATTCCACATGTATTGTTCTTAGGCGCGAGCGTTAAAACCTATAGAGTTAAACGTTCAACGTAGCTCGAATATCATTAGCTTACGGTAACAAATGAATTTAAAAAACTTGGAATGTGGTAATGAAACAAAGTACCGATCAGCATACACTGGGCAACGAAGAACGACGTTGAGAGGAAATAACATTTAAGTGTTTAAAGAGCAATGTAAGCTTTGAAAAATAACAATCAATGACCGGAATATTCGAGTTGAGTCATGAAAATGAAGCAAAGAAAACTGTATAAAACAGAAAATTCTCGTTTCGAAGAAAAGCAGCAATTTCTAGCAGAATGATGGCTACGAGACGTACATAATGAAATTTAATATACAAGTAACATTTGTAAAATACCAAGTATATACCGTCATGACATTCGATATCAAGCTTCAAAGCAAACAGCGTCAATGTGGCATTGATAATTTCTCACACACAATAATATTTTAAGCCTTTCTTATCAATGATTTACATATACTGTCCGTTCAATTGATAACTGTATAGCAAAAATTGAAAACATCTTAAGTAGTAGAGATATGCACCTTTTACTTCTTTATTTATATACATCTTATTTTGAAAAGTTAGAAACACATCGATATTCGATCTCATTGGACAATAAGCGACTCTATGGCTGGTATAGCTTCGCTGTTGTTTTTAGTCAAAACAATATCAAATCCGGTGCATAATTCCGCAAAACCAAATAATGTTAAAAAAATTAATGACAGCCAGCACATTTGACAGAATGTACGTTGGGGAATCAACTACAAAAATGTCATCTTTGATCAAATCAATATCGTCATCTCCAGGGGCCGACATGTACATGTATAAGCCAATTGTGAAATAGCGTGACGATTGCTTTCAGAGAAGACAAACTTTAAAAAATGAATACGAGAATTTTACCACTTGCTTTGTACTGCAGACTTCACCATCATTTTAACAAATCTGAATGAGGCCATCTAAAGAGAGGTTCGAATTTTATTTCAAAGCTATCGAACCACATTCGAAGTGCCAGGGGAAAATGTTAGTGAAGAAAAATGAGAAAACCTCATTGAAAAGCATTAACACAATGCGACTTTTCAATTTTAACAAATTAGGAAAAGAGCATCACCTAAAAGCTTCAACTTCAACTTGAAAGCTGTCGAACCAGCAACATCGGAGAAGGACATGTCTGACGTAATGAGAGAAATTGGCCTCATGAAAATTTCATATCATACGTATATCACCCTCATTTGTACAAGTAGTAAGAATTAGTTGTTTTCTGTGACACTTACCTAAAAAAGCTACAGGGAGGGTAGGAAACCCCTCACAGCTCCCTTCCCCCAGAACTACACGTTGCTCCAAAAATGTGTCAGTGCGGTAACCCCGGCTTTGTCATTGATATGGCTAACAGATGGTTATCTAAAAATAATCCAGTGGGCAGAACATGTCACTACATGTCAGTACAGTAACCACAGATGCTGGTAGTGATCCGTGACATGTAGAAACTCGTTCTGTCTGACCTATTTATAAACACACAACATGTATAAACATGTACGGGAAATTCCATGGGCAAACTAGCCTATATAAAGGGACTTTTACCTCATGTTGTCAGTCAGTCGCGGAGTCTAGCTGATGTTGAACTCGAGAGTTAACTAACTTTCATATCCATTTAATCCATAATGCTGCATGTATCGTTCCAGCGGCGGACTAAATCCTTCTTGTTTTTGTATTTCTAGCGCCTGAAGAAATATGTCCTGAATAAGTTCTGAGGCTGGAGCCTCTGTTGTTGCGCCTTTTTCTTGTATTTGTGTAAGCAGCTGTTTATATTGAACGTAATAATGTTTATATTTCTCTCGCCCTTTTGATACTCCTGTTTTTCCTTGTATTACATCAATAATAACACCTGGTATAGGAGTTAAAGCTAAAAGAACTGGTACTGCCGGAATTGCTGCTATGACAGCTGAACTTACAAGAATTCCCTTAGTCACATTAAGAGCCATATCAATTCGACCCATCAATTTATAACTGCGGCGATATGCGGCACTAGTTCTTTCGATATAGTCGGCCAATTGTTCAACGCTTTCAACAACTGAGACGTGCATTTTTTTACTGTATATGTAAGGGATGATAAAAAATAATTGTAGTAATATAGAAATACAATATGGCAGAAGGAGGAGAAGATATACCACTCCAGGATTTCGATGATGCAAATTTGAATGATGATGATGCTACTGCTGAAACATACTTTATAGACGACGATAATGCTCTTGCAGAAGCTGATCCTTTCCAGGTCGGCCCGCAGGTGGGTCGTTTGACTGAACTTAGAGTAGATAAAAAATTAAGTATGGTTAATCAATTCTTAAAGGAGAATAAAATTACTGATCCGGATGCACTAAATGTATTGGCTACGGAATCTGAGATTAGGGATGGAAAGCTGTATTATAAAAACCTCAAGCTGACTAAAGATAGAGGAGGTGGATTTTATAAGCTCACCACATTAATGAGAGAAAAAGGAGGACATGAATTTATGAGAGATGTATTCGGAGGTCGATCTAGCGCAGAGCCCGAATTTGTAAGTTCTACATTGTATTCTGAAGATGTGAAAAACGATAAAAATACCGGCTGCGAAGATGACGCCAGAAGACATGGGTATATACAAAGATGAACTGACATTCTTACGGCAAGATGCTTCTGGCAATGCAGATAAAATACAAGCTTTTGAAAATAAAATCGAACAATTGAACAATCTAAACCCCGAATATAGAGCTATTAATGATGAATTAAGGATTGCGAATATGCGTCTTGGCGAGCTTAACAACGAAAAAGTTAAAATAAGGCTAGAGAAA